>JAEIIU010033723.1:0-15468 GCA_018874675.1 Drosophila baimaii | reverse complement strand
TTTTTTTTTTGTCTCTTGGCCGCCAGGGCTCTGCTTGGCTGCCAGTTCTCAGTTCTAATTATTTACACGCTCTGCGCATGCATATCAGTTACCAGTTTCTTGTTACCAGTTTTTCTGTGTAGTTCTTCTTCTTCGCTGTTTTTTCCGCCCAAAAACATAAAACCAACTGGTGGTGGTGCTGCGCCCTCGAGGCAAGTGTTTGAAATGTTGTACAGTTTAGTGGCGTCAAACGCTTGGCTGGAGATGCTAGCCAGCAGAAGGCGTAGTTAGTGCATTAGTTACATAATTCGTTTACCGTTGCTGTAGCCGTTTGATTAATTGGTAAAGAGCCAAGAATGCTGCCCCTCTCTGGCGAGGTCTCTCGCTCTCTCGCTCTCTCTGATAATTGTGCAGTCTTCTGTTAATTTATGCAAGTTTTTTGCTCAAGTCTTTTGTTTTCTAACTGTTCTGAAAGCGGTACTCAAATGCGTCAATTTGTGGAATTTAAATGCAATTTTTTTTACAAGAAAGGTAATTATTTGGCGAAAGAGGTATTGGATATGGTAAATAAATACAAATAATGATGAAACCATTATGCACAGAATGTAAACAAAGCACCTGGGCGGGTATATTGTAATGTTATGGTGAAATCTAGTCTTTTTTAGGGTTATAAACGGAGATTTTTATTCATAGCTATTTTTTAAACAATATTACCGAGATAGTTTTGCTATTTTTGATCTCATATCTAGCCACTTTGTCCTATTTCTTACTTACACAAATGTTATTTCAACATGTTAACCATGTTTAACCTTTTGATTGTATTTGCTATAACTATTTATATAAATATTAATATATCTGAATTACTAATAAATCTTGAAAAATCCCGTACATACATCAGAAAAAGGCCTGCAAACAATGTAATAATTTCTAAAACAATTAAACCATCCATTACACAGCTTAGCTTCATATAATCTGCAGCATTTTTCTCCGCCTAACTACTCTTTAACCCGCTATGGGATTACTTCACAAAGCCGCCAGAAATTTCCCACACAAAAAATCCGCTGCTTCGGCCAAGTCCCTTGATTGTTTTGGCAATAAGGAAATGCAACCAGGGTTCAAGCAGCAGGCAGCAAGCAGCAATTACATGATCCACATAATCCCCACCACCGCTCATACCCAAGAGATACAACAACTACAAAATACAAACTACAAAGTGGGCATTTATATTCTAATTATGCTGGCACTTCCATCGAAAGTCACGCTACCATTTCTCACTCTCCGCTTGTTAGCAGAGGCAGCAGCAGCAGCAACAGCAGCAGCTATCATACAACAATAAAATGCTGATTAGGCAGTTTTCTTCTATTCTTTTTTTCCTATAGAAGAATAATGAAGAGCGGAAAGAACTGAAATCCTAACCGAATTTCTATTGGCATGCAGTGAGAGAGCGCTCTGTCATGGCCCAAGTTGCTACCAGACAAACACGATCACCATGATCCATGATGATGATCATGATCATGACGACCGACGACGACGACGATGATACCCCGAGGAGCAAGTGGTTGTATCTATGCCAGCAAAACGGCCAATTTTCCATGGACGGCCAAGTGCCAAAAGCAACAACACTTCGGGTAGAGGCTCTTTGTTTTGTTAGCTGTTGGCTGCTCTCTCGGGTTGCCTGCCTGCTTCCTCACATCCTTTGTTGGCCATGATTTTCCCTCTGATTGTGTGTGTGTGTGTTTGTGTGCGTGCTTCAAAGGAATTTCCATAACCGCTAGCATTCCCTGCGTGTGTGTGTGCGCGAGTGTTGGCCCCTCTAATGGCCAAAACACAGCACAACAACATCAAACTCGTAGATACTTCTTCTTGGACTCGACTCCTCTTCTTTGAATGCCTTTTGCTTTCCGTACGTAACGAAAATGAGCGCAAACAACAAATGCGAGGGGGAAAAGCGACGACAGAGCAACAGGAAAACACACGAAACTGGTTTTTCCTGGGCTCTGGGAGGCTCTGGCCAGTAGGTGCGTGCAGGAAAAATCTGTGTGGAAAATGCAAAGAGTTCTCGGTGGTGCCGGGGACTTGACCCTCTCTCACCCCGACAACTTCCTACGGTTGACATCAGGGTCTAACTTACGCATTTTTCAATTATCTTACAAGAGTTTGCAAGAGTGGCAAGAGTGTCTTGGCACTGCACATTCCTCGCACTCGTGCGTCGCTTCGTGTTGCCTTTATGCCGCCTGTTAGCATGCGCTGTGTATGTAGGTTGGTGTGGCAACCAACGGTACTCCTACTCGTCGACGTAGTCGTAGTCGTACTCGCACTCGAACTCGAACTCCTCCCGGCGGCAATCTTTTCGCCGCATTTCGTATTTCGCAGCCCAGGCAATTTGCAAAAGCTGGCAGGCAACGCGCACAACAGGCTCATCACTTAGCCATCTAATGTCTAACTGGGCTGTCAGGCCAACTTGTTTACGCTCGCTGGCTCGCGGTTCTCTCACTCTCCGGCGGTGCCATCAACTAGGGCATACGTGTCCGAGGTGGAAATATGCATTTTTGTTAAGGGTAAACACTTGATAACTGCCTTCTAAAAATGCATAAATTAAACTATGAAATGGGCGATATTCTTGTTTGGGGTAATATTTTTTACCGCTAAAAAGTATACACATTTAAAAGAACTTGTGGGAACTTCTCTCAATGAATAGAGCTGATTTATTGTAAGCCTTGATCAATAAAATAACTTAAATAAATTTGTTTTGTAACAAAAATATTTATTTAGGCTTGATTTCTAAATTTCCGCTACATTTTGCATACCAAAAGAGACATTGACGATTTATTTACAAGTCTCTGCCATATATGGGTTGTTATGTGTAGTATCATTTATCTCAACCACATATGGAATATTGGATTATTATTTAGCTTAAGAGAGGTTTTTACCATTTTTTTTTTAGAGCAAAATATAGCAAATCTAGGCCTACAAAGCTTTCTATTATTGATATATGTATTCCTTTTACAAAATGTTATCTAATAATGATAAACAGCTTACCAAAAACATCTTTAAAGTCTTATAAAATCGTAAAAGACTTTCTTTCTCTTTAATAAATCATTTAAAATTCAATCAAACTTTTTAAAAATATTTTTTGTATCCTTAAAGTCAAATCCTAAAATCCAAGGGTATTTTTATCACAAAAATAGTTTATTTTTTTATTGATTTAATCTTAAATATACAAAGAACTCTTTTGAAACTAAAAATTAAAATAGATTTTTTTGTGTTTTCAAATTTTAAATTATCTCTTGTTAAACTAAAATGATAATAACATAATTAAATGACCAGTAAGATACATTTAAATTTAATTCACTTAATATTTTAAGATATTTATAAATGTAAGAGTATCCAAAATCCTTCCCTCTCTATTTAATGGCTGCAGTTTCAGCCTTAGCATTTCGTATTTTTGCATTTTACATTTTGCATTCTATTTAAGCCAAATGTCGCCTCGGTGGCGTTGGCGTCAAACTACCGTAGTGGCTTTTTTCGGTTTTTGGGTCAGCCGCTCTGAGCTGTGAGCTGTGAGCCGTCTGAGCCGCCTGAGCACGCGCCTCGCATAACGTCATCGCTCAGTTCAGTCAAAGCCAGGCTTAAGCTTATGCAACGCAGGGGCAACATAAATCATAATATTTCTGGGAGGAGGGTGGCGAGAGAAGCAGCATTAGACGCATATGTATGGGCGCCTTGGCCTGGCCAATTACTGCTACTTATGCAAGCAACCCTCTGTCTCTCCCCCCTCATAAATATTGGCCCGCATAAGCCGCTTTTAGACTTGAACTGCAACAATATTTTTGACACTGCGAAAACATAAATAAAGGCAAACAACAAATAACGCAAATAACATAAACATTAAAGACTGTGACTGTGACTGACTCTCCGTGATTGTTGGCTGCATTGATGCGTACGTGGCGTCTATGGGCGCAACGTGACTTTGCGACTGGCCAAAAGTCGAAACTGAAAGCCCAGGCAAAGACTTTAATATCGGGAAAAAGATCTTGCCAGAAATATATGTATATACATATATATGTAGATATATGTATGTTATATGCAAAACGTGAGCAGCCACTTAAATTGAGCGTGGCGAATTCGTTGCACATTTTGCATTTTCAAGACAAATACACTATAAACTTTTTAAATTATTGTAAATGAAAGACTGGCGAAACGATGTCGAATAAAATCTTTAACAAGTTGCCAATTAAATAAATTAAAATTCCATTGAAACATGCCAGACAAAGAGCTGTGATTAAATTTTATAAATATAAACTAATATTTCGAACCTCTAAATCAGTGGTGCCCAAAAGCCTGACTCGCGAGTCAACGAATTTCACTGCCCAGTATGTAAAGAATGTAAACAACGCTCTAGGGCGGGTAAATTATTATTTTTGTAACTAAATCAAGTCTTTAAAAATTAAATATTAATTAATAAGACACAACAATATTTTATGTAATATTTTAAACATTTGTGGCTATTTTCTTTCTCATATCCAGACATTTTTTTAAAGTTCTTATTCGCACAAATGCATTTCTACCATGATAATAGATTTTCTTCTGCTTTTTTATATTTAAATATAATAAAAAGGCTCCCTAACATCTGTTCATTTTAATTAAACATAAAAAAACATTATGTATCCAAACCTGTTCCCTCTCCCCATCATTAATTATCTCCCACTGGCAGATACCCCCAAGTGGCCTACTTCTTTGTTTCGTCTCTGCGATAAGAACTTGACTCGATTAATTAAGCCATTCATAAATTGATGATCTTCTTGTGAGCAGAGATCATTATCCAATCGCATAACGAATCACATATGGCTATTATTTACAGAGTCTTGAAATGCTGTTGAATCAATTAGACAACTTGATTTCAATTTGCAACAATTTGTCTTCCATTCAGAATGTGTTTGTGTGAGTCATTAACTTTGAATATATAAAAATCAAGTTAGACCTGAGTAAATCTATATATTTTTATACAAATATTCATAAAAAAAACCAACCCATGACGCATTTGTGACCTCATTTGTATTTTTATTTTTACTAAAAATCCGCACTTTATTACAAGTACTTACAAGCCTGCCTAATCCCACGAAAGCCGACGAACGACTCCAAGTTGTTCCCATTTTTTCGGAAGATATAATTAATTTATTTTCAATATCAAGTCAATTTATCAGTTGACTTGACAAATACAATAAAAATAACAAATTAGACACTGCCAGGGGTCTCTCTATCTCTCTAAGAGTCTCTCTCCCTGCCGCAACTTAGCACAGTTCGTTGTTGGCCAACTGTTATACGGCTTAAACAACAGATTTTCAAATGCCAAACGAAACTAGTTTTGCTGGCTCGTTAGAGAGAGCGTGAGAGAGAGTGAGCGGAGTCAGCTGTTGTTTGCCAACTAACTTGGCTAGAAGCATACTGCAGTCGCTCTCGCTCTCTGGAATTTAGTCTGCCGGCGCACCGCGTTGTGTGCACTACGCTCAATAGTTTTATCCGTCGAAACGGTTGCGTTCCGTTGTGTTTAAGGTGTGTGTGTGTGTGTACGTCCCTCGAGAGTCCCGCTTCCGCTACGATCCGATCATATTTTTGTGCAATGCCCCAACATTTGAACAGCTGCCCGCGTGTGTGTGTGTGTGTGGGAGACAAGTGAAAACTGTGCCGGCAAAAATGCAACAAGAAAATAAATAAAAAATATATAAAAAACGAATAAATAAGAGCCGCAAACAGCGCTGCCAGTGCTATTTGCTTAATTCGTTAACGCCATGCAATTTTTTCATCACGAAAACTGAAACAGAAATTAGATGTTTAAGCGATTACGCAATGTCTGAACTATTTTCAGCGTTTGCGAATTTTTTTCCACCACCTGCAATTATATTTTTGCGAATTTTTTTGCGGATCCACGCAAATGACTGCGAATAGCTTCAATTATCTGATGTATTTAGTGCTTTGACACAGATATTTTTTTGGGAGGGTGAGGGCGACTATCACACGGCCACGTTTGAGTGGCTTTGTGGCTCTGATCAGGTGCTAGGTGCAAAGTGCATTGCACACCACAACGAAAGACTTAGGCAACAAACTTTCGCCCACTGCTAACCAAAAACATAAATATAACAAAGAATGGAGTGAGCGAGCAATAAAAAGCTGTTAATAACCATAAACACTTGCATCACCGAGCACAACCTGTTGCATGTCTCTTGCAGTGGCACACTTTTTCAAGCAATCCAAGCCACACAAAGTTGCATTTAATTAATCACAAAATGAGCTGTGAGCTTGGCTTCGCTTTTAAGCTTTTATTTTCTCAAAAAGTTTATGAATGAATGCATAAAGTGAGTGAATGAGTAGAGTGAGTGACTTATGAATAAGCCCACGTATGCAGGTGGGCGCCCCCCGGCTCCGGTTGCCCTTGGTCCAGCTACAGAGGCTCCGGCTTTTTGTCATCCAGCTTGGAGGAGCCTCGGCAAACAACATAAATTATCAAGTTGCTGCTGCTGCTGCTTCCCCGGTTGAACCATATAAAAATATGACTTATTAATAAAAACGGACAGCAGCAGCAGCGGCAGCAGCAACAACAGCAACTTAATAAAGCCACAACCCGGCCAGCCGGACAGCAGGCCCAGCACTGGCGCCTCCGAGCTGCCAGCAGCTGCCCCTAGAACAAGTAGCAGCATCGTAAATACTGATGTTTTGTTGATTTTCCATTAAATGTGTTAAATATGCCAAGTGTAGACGACGCGTGTGGGTTTTTCGCCGTCTCTGTTGTTGTATTCTCCTCTGTGCGCTGCATTAAATTAGCCACCGCCGCCTGCACTTGTGGCAGGAATGCCGGAGTAGCGAGTTTGTTTTGGGCTGAGCTCAGCTAGGGAAATATATGTATTACATAGTCATCATTTGAATTTCCAAGCAGTCAAGTGCTGAGCATAAAACAAGGGACTTTGGCTCATCTTGAAAGCGAGAATAATTAGCATATTTTACATGCAAGGTGAAGTCAGTGTTTCCCTGCTCACTAACTCTGTGTGATGTATGGTCATTTGTCTTTACATAACAAAGGGTTTTTAATTGAATTAAATGTAATTTATGTGTTAGGTTTTATTAATTAAATGTAATTTATGTGTTAGATTTTATTAATTAAATGTAATTTATCAGCGAGGATTGTAATATTAATCACGATTATGTGGTGACCAGTAGTGTCCAGTTTATACATTGATATGTAGGGGCAGAGGAGTTTACAGACTTCCGGGATCAGGTCTTCGAGAAACACTGATTGTTTCCTATTCCTATCCTCCTTGAAACATAATTTTTTCCAATAAAAAAGCCTTGTTTCGCCTTTTCTTGCTCGTTTTTATTAGCCAATACTTTTATAGCTTAGAGGCAATATGCCGCGTCCAGTTATTTGGCCAAAAAATTAAGTTTACTACCATAAAACTTTAGAGCGCTAAAGGCTTGTCTACGTATATAGCAAATTTTGGCAGAAGCTCTTTTTTATATGAGGTTTTTTTACATGATCTTCTGACTTCTTATTCCCACCGCGTGCATTTTTAATTATGCTTGTTAATTTTTGTTGTTTCTTTGCTGTTTTTTTTCTGTTTGACTGCCTTTGCCATCTTAGTATGGGCCACACGTTTTGCGTTTATGTTTCTTCATACTTCATTTGCTGCATGAAATAATTGCGGGGCGTAGAAATGAATGTGCAAGCAGGGCGGTTCCCCAAAGGCAGCGCACACAACACAAAAAAAAGGAGAAAAAAAACGGTTACCGTAAGATGAGAGAGAACGTTCTCCCCATTACATGCGGAAATTACTTCATTGCAATAAAGATACAGTGCCGATAAGGAGCGCTGGCCTGCTCCAGAGATCCATACGACCAGATGCAAGGTCAGCTGTGAGCTGCACTGTGAAGTTTGCTACAATTTTGGGGCGAGTTTGTTGCCTCAGTCTTTCGTTTTTTGGGGGCGAAGAAACTCTTAAAACTTAAATACCAAAGTTTAAGCCTGGGTTAATTAGCATAAGCAAGCCAGCCAAGCAAAGCGAGTGAGTCAAGCACTAAATTAGGCTATATAGGGTCCGTCCAGCACTCCCACATGGTGTTCCATTCAGTTCCGTGCCGAGCGAAAGTTCACAAAACTCTTGAAAGAGTTGAAACAAAATGTATAAAATATATGAAAATAAAAGAAACGCCTACGGGGGGTGTGTGTATGTGCGAATGTGTGGGTGTTGTGGGCGTGTAATGTGCGCCTGACACCAAAACAGTTAAATGTGGAAATACAAGAAATTCAAGTGAATATCAAGCGCAGAAATTACGTCAATCAAAAAGCTGGCAACTTGGAAGCCAGCAGCAAATATCAAAGCTGCCTGCCTGCCTGGCCACAAATCGTACATATTTTTCCGTCTTTCTGCAAAGGCGTCTCTTGGCTATACAAAATAAAAGTTAAAAAAAAAACAACAAAACTGAGAGGAAAAAAATTATTGCTGAGCGGTCCAAGCCAAAAATGGACCAGCAGAGCGGCGGCGACTTTTGCCGAGCAAAGTGTGGGCAGCAGCAAAGTTGCCTAACAGCCACAGCCACAGCGCACACACCGACACACTCGCACACACTCTCTCACACACACTTGCGCTCACCTGGGCTCCAGCTCACCTGGAGCCAGGTCTGAAAAAAGTCTCCACTGACGACGGGGGCTCGCGATCGGCAAACTGAAGCTCCGCACATTCAGTTCGTTTTCAGCGCGCGTGCGGTGAGGTTCTCTCTCTCTTCGTGGTGGACAGAGTAGTGTGTTAAGTGTGCCGACGGAGCGACTGCATCATAGATCTTTGGCGAAGCGAAGATCATTGCCTTATTTGCTTATGAGGGATCGCCTCTCGCATCTCGTCTTATAATTGCAGTGAAAGTTTTGCCAGGCACAAATTTTACCCTGTGAAAAATTCCGAAAAACCAAACGCGCGCAAAGCAATCAAAAGTGTTTCAAAGAAAAGCGTTAAATATTGTTAAATACAACCAGCAAGAAGAAGAAGAAGAAAATATTCCAGTGTCTGCCCGCAGTGAGTGTGTGTGTGTGTGCGCGTATCGCTGTGCTTTTGACGGCAAATCGCTTTTGGCAGCTGCTTTGGCAGCAGCCAAGTAAGAAACAACGTTGTTTTTTTTTCTTCGCTGGCATCGTCGCTCTTCGTTGGCAGCTGTTGGCAGTATGAACTGATTTTGGCCGAAACTGGATGAATAAAATGGTGAGCACACTTTTTTTGACTTCTACAAAGTGCAAACTTTAAGTGGAATATAAAACATTTTTATTGTTGAAGAAATTGAATGGAGTTTTTGCGGGGAACTGCAGGGAGGAGGAGTTATCTTAGACCAACGCTTGATTATTTAATTTAGTTAATGGCTAAGAACGGGTTAAATATGATTTAAGAGAATTAGAAAAGAACGGTTTAAGACGGACATTAATTAAATTATTATTTGTTGTTCTAGAAAATAATTATGACAGGCACTTTACTGAAAAGTAAAAGAATGTTATTTAGATTCATAGCTTACTCTTTCGCTTAAGCCTTAAAAAAAAGCAAGTAAATCCTTTGTTTCTCTAACTTTTATTGAAAAAAAGTTGCTTTTATAAAATCTTTATGAAATGCGAAAAATATATACAGAAATTTGTAAAGCTTATAAACTTTTTTGAGAGGCAAATAAATCAGTTATTTCTCAAGCTTATATTAACAATAAGTTTCTTAATATAAACCTTTAGAAATGAAAAAAAAATACCAAGCTTACTCCTACGTTTTCGAGAAATATTAAATAATATTAAAAGATATTATTAAAGCAAAGAAATCTGAAGCATCTCTTACATCCATTAAAACTTAAAACCTCTAACATAACCCTTCAAAATAAATCACAAAAACCCACCAAGCTTAAAAACTGTTGGCATTCAAAATTTACTTGACAAATTTCCGTTGTTTTTCTTCATTTTTTCCACCCAAGTGCAGACTTAAGCTTTAAAACAGCAACTGTTAATGTGACACAAAAAAAAGCAAACCAACAATAATAATAACAAACAGCGAAAAAACAACAACAAAAAGCCACGTTCACTTTCATTTGTGCAAAAAAAATCCCAGGCCAAAGTCATTGTGGGATTTGATGAGTTGAAAGATGAAGATGAATACGCCACGAAGACGCCTTGTCACTGGCGGTCAGGGGCCCAGCGTCTTCTCCACGCTAATGCTGTTTATTTTCTCTGCATCTCATTTTCGGAAATAACGAAACCCCAAAAAAACGCAAATAGAAAATATGACAAATAATTGCTTCAAATGCTCGCTTGACACACTTTAAAGAGGTGGCAAGGAAAGAGTTTGAAAAGTGTCCAAATGCTTGGCTCAAAGCCCCCTCCTCTCGGAGGTCACAAAAACACTCGCATTTCTTGTTATTTTTGGGACTTAGGGGATTTGTAAGGTTTTCGTTGGCAAAATTCATGTATCTACACCCGACTTTTTCGGGCTTATTGATGAGCCCCGAAGATATATGTGGCTGTGTGTTTTTGTATCTTTTTAACATTAGATGCAAAACACGAGTGAAGCTAAAGCTACCGGCGGCGGCGGCGGCGGCGCCGTCTCATTTGTCAGCCAGTTTCGGTTTGAACTAGCTGCCAGTCATTTGTAAGCCATTGTCTTGGCCTCAACGTGGGCTGGATGGCTGGGCTCCATGGCCCAACTCTTCTCATCTCTTCTCATATCATACCATCATCTCCCAGACCCACAGACTTACATTTGTTTTGTTTTGGCTGTTTATGCTGATGCGTTTGCCGCGGTGGCGGCAAAAGGTGCAAAACTTTCACTTTATGTATTATTGTTTTGCGTGCGATCCGCTGCGTTTGCCTTGCCAGGTAAGGAGAGAGAAATTACAATAATAATGCCTATAAATTATGAGCCAAAGCGCTCTTGACTCACTCGGCTGCGTGGGCGAAAGAAATTGCCGCAATTAAGTGAGTCAAGGGACCCAAAAAAAATAAAGTGAATGGAGATTCTTCTGCAAAGATAAATGGTTTACGCTTTAAAACTTAAAAAAAAAGCGACAAATATTTCACAGTTTGCGCAAGAGAAATTTTTAATGCATTTTCTTGTACATATTGCGAAATTTATGAGCCAAATCAAAAGACTTAAGACACGAACTTGGTGGTTTTAGCTAAAGTAAGCGGTTTCCATTGAAAGACTTAGAAAGGTGGCTGTATTATTTCTATAATAAAAAGATTAGAGCTTGATATTTTAGCTTATACTCTAGAAAGACTTAAAAACTTAGAAATGAAACTTTATTATTTGTATAATAAAAACATCAGAGCTCAATATCTTAGCCAATTCTCTCTCAAGTCTTTGATTAGACTCTTCGAAAACATAAATTCCCCTGCAAGCCAACAAAAGCCTGCAGACTTGACATTAACCTTTGAAACATTTATTGAATGCAAATAAAAAGACAGTTTTATGGCCAGTGAAACTCGTGGGAACGACATTTCCAGCTACTTTCGTGAAACGAATAAAAGAAACTGGCGAAATCGCCAGATTGATTCCCGCAAAAATGTTTTGTGTAATTCGTAAGTCATGGCAGACAGTTCAGTCCCTTCAAACAGATTTATTGGGTTGAAAAAAAAAATACCAAAGACTGCTGGCGACTTGGATGCTCTTTTGGAGCTCTCTGTGACTCAGATTGCCTCAACTAGTTTCTTTTCAAACACCCCACACACAAGCACACACCAAGTCTGTAGACTGTTGAACCGCCGCTCAAGGTCTTTTCCCAGCCACCAACCGAGAGCTCGCTCAGCCAATATTCAAAGCCACACACAAAAATTCTAATTAATTTCGAGCTTGCGAATCTGTTTTTTGCATTGATCTCTAGATGTTCCAAAAGCGGCCACAGTGTGTGGGCCATGGATGAGCAGATGAAGCCACAGCGCGACGCAGAGTCTGTGTGCGTCAGTGCCAAGCTGTACCTGTATCTCGGAGCCATCATTAGTTTTGGCCAAATGGCGGCCTTTGAGGCTTTTGTGGGCGATATTGGGCCCACGCATCATGACACAATCCATGACTTGGCCAAGACCAGCCGCGACCATGTGGTCCACACACCGATCTCCTCCGAGACCGTGCACTTGTTATGCGTTTTCGATTTCGATGGATGGGCAACCCACTTTCACCAGAACACGGTTTCGTTTTCATTGCCATATACGAGGTGTACTTCTGCGGGATGACCCAAAAAAAGCAAAATAAATGGAATCATCTGCGCCGAAAACAAAAAAACACAGACAGAAACCCAAACGAAAGGAAATAAGAAATACCACGAGAAATAAAGCGAAAGTAAAACAGCGACCAGTTTTTTTTCGGTTATTCGTTCGTTTCTCGATGCTGCAGGGCTGCTGCTGCGGCTGCAGCAACTCAAAATGATGTCATGCTGCGGCGGTTTGCCAAAAAACCAGACAATTTCGACTGTATCTGTATCAATAAAAATGGCTCAGTCTGGTGCCTCGTGCCTCTTGCTGCAAATGCAAAAAGTAACCGGACTTGGGCTGGGCCCAAGCCCAACTTTGAGTTCACATTCGGTTCAACTTTCAGCTGCCACGCCAACACTCTGTTGTTGGTTGTCGCTGTGGCTCAAGACCCTGATCGCTGCATATAACTAGCTGTAATGCCGTTTATTTATTTCATTTTAAAAATCCCTGTCAACGGCACAGCTTCAGCTTCAGTTGCAGCTACAGCCGCCGCCGTCGCCGCCTTAGCCTCGAGTTAAGCCTTTAAATTTATGACTCATATTAGTTGCAACCGCCGCCGCCGCCGACGACGCCGACGACCAAGACCATGTCGCGACGACAAAAAAACCAACACGGAAACTTTTTAAACTGCAATTTGCAACAATTTTTGCAGCAACTGTAAAGCGGGCATAGCCCAAAAAAAATAAGGCACCAAGAAACCAGGCTTTACCAAAGAGCAACGAAGTTTTATTACACTTACAAAAAGTAAAATATTACAATAACAAAATAGATAACGCAGCTTAAAAATCACTGGGTTAAGTTCATTATTGGGTTCTTAAAAACTGAAAACATCTTAAAATAAATTATAATAAGGCAGCCTTCAAATAGTAATATATTAATAATAGTAATAAAAGAGAGAAATTAACTTAATTTTCTATTCCTTAAAAGCTTAAATGATCTTACAATAAATTTAAATAGAGCAGCCTTGAAATGGTAAAATATTATAGTAGCAAGATAGATAACGCAGCCCCAAAATCACCAAATAAGCTTCATTAATTGTTTCCTTATGACTTAAATTATATAGTTAAATAAATTAAAATAAAGAAAGCCTTAAAGAAAGCAAAACTTAATCATTAAAGAGTCCTTGAAAGGAAGTCTCTGATCACTGAAAATTTGTGAAAATCTCAAGCTCAAGGAAGCCTGAAGATTCTTTACTAACTTCTCGAGTCTCCCAAATATTCTCTTCCTTACCCAACACACCTCAGCCTCCTAAAGAGTATTCCTGGCTAGCTTCTGGCAAAAAAAATACACTAAGCCAGCAGCAGCAGCAGCCTGATCTCAGGTTGTGTGCGGCCAATTAACGGAATGTCTGCTCCGATATCGCTACCGTAATTTAACTTTCAAATGCAGCAGCATGCAACGGCAGTAAAACGTAAAACCCGTTGCAGTAACTACATATCCCATATCCCCATATCAGGGCGCCTTAAGCTGGAGCTGGAGCTGGAGCAGCAGCTCGGGAGCTAGCTAGCTCTTTTGTTACGAGCCCTGTCAGTGGGCAATCGGCCTGGCTAATAACTTCATTTAAATTAATCTTGGCACAGCTTACAGCTCACTGCTGAAAACAATTTAAAATTCAATTACCGCGCAACGCGTTTGAAGCTGCCACCGCAGGCGAGCACATAACCATAAAGATTTCCCCTGTCTCCCATTGATGCATCCTGTCATTGTCATAGTGCCAGCTCATATCCTGTGGATGTGTGCCGGCCGGTCGGCCGGCTAGCTGGCACTAGCATAAATTGCAAAAACCGCACATGCTAATCAACATGGGGCAACCGCAATTATTAAATTACATTTGCACGGCCTAATCGAATTGGCAAGGGGTCTGGTCTCCGTCTCCTCACCCTCTGGTCACTGGTCACTGCTGTTCCCTGGAATATATATATATATAATATGAACAGTAGTCCCAGTGTAGCGCCTCTGTTAATTTAGCCTGACGGCGAGTTCTCGCTCCGCTAATCATTCCCTGCCAAATGGGGCGGAGCTATCGGTATTTGATTTGTCGCCGGAATGAGGAGGCTGACATCGGGGTTGGATGATTGGCTGGTGCCAAAGGAAGCATTAACCAAGTGATAGCCAGCGGAATCAGGAAGAAATCATGGGGATAACAGCCATTAAATTCTAGTATTTGGGTTCTTTGCTAGATTATTAGTGTTACTTCCTTGGGAATTTTTATGACGGAACTTACTTGGAATAATTCATAAACTTAATTACTTAAAATCAAATTAAATATTAGCAAGTCTAGGCTTTATTCCAGATTGTTTTTAATGCTATTTATGTTTGTTATTTATAACTATATAAATATTTAATACAATCAAGAATAAATAAGCTCAAAATCATCAGAGGCTCGAGGTTTTTAATTTTCCCTCCCGGATCTCTTAGTAATCCATACAATTTCACCATTAATTATCCACCGATTGAGCTTCAACCTCCATCAGTTATGGCCAAAAGCCTGGTCCATGACTCAACAACACGCCTTGAAGGTCAACGACAACTGGCGCAATCTCGGTGTCTTTGGCGACACTTCGGAGCAGTCTCACACAGACAGGGAACATATTTGGCTTTGATGCGTGCGTGGGCTTTACAACTCAGTTGGCTTGGCTTGGCTTGATTAAAATGTACCCTGGCCAACGCCAATTGGCTTATTACCCCATGAGCCGCGGCTAAGACCCGGTTTGCATGGGATTCTAACAAGCGAGTTGGCAACAAACATTGCGGCTGCTTTTTTGTGATCGCGCAGAGGCGTTCGAGGTGACCGTGGGCGGGGACATGGGAGCATGGGAGGCCTTCAGCCTCGTCGACTGCTGACTGCTGACTGCTGACTTCCCACTCACAAAAGAGCTTTTGTAATTAAAAGCTGAGCTCTTTTCACACTCAAATGGTGCGTTGATTGATATTCACGGCTAATTGCCAAAGGCTTGGCTCTGTCCTCCGCGTGTAAGCCGTGTGTTCTTCCCATGGCACTTCCTTAATGGTCACTTACACCGAATGTCAAGTTCAAGTGGCGGCCCTTGTGGTATGCATGTAGTCGGCAGCTTGTACAATGAGGCATTTGATTGATGTGTGGCCCCTCATGGGCTGCTCATAATCGTCTTGAGGATGATGTAGCGGCTGCTGCTGCGTCAGCAAGAAACAAAAAAAAAAAGGAGTGTGTAGAGCCTACGCACGACTGAAGTGAAACTTCTAGTATTTCTCTCTCT
>JAEIIU010033620.1:0-12413 GCA_018874675.1 Drosophila baimaii | reverse complement strand
AAGTGGTCCCCAAAAAACTGTTATTTGGTGACTGCAAGAAACGGTCAACTGTTATTCGGGAGCTCTGCTTGGGAGTGTGGGCGGACTCTGTGTTGTACACGAAATGGAGACACTTATAATGCTCCCGCATGCAATTTCAAGGTAAGACAGTTTGTCATTAAAACTGCGAAATTGAGTGCTAGATAAACAAAATACGAGAAGGCAGCCAGGGAAGTGGAAATACTCCCTTTTTGGAGAGGGGAAGGGAAGGGGTGGTGGCACAAGCGTGGCTGCTAACACTTAACGCAAATAAACAAGGACTCCGCCTGGGAAATGGGTTTAGATGGGGTAAGCCGGGTTTAGCTGGTAGAGGGAAGCGTGAAATAGTCATATTTATCAAGTGCCAGACGGCAAAAGGATTCCCAGGCTTCCCAGTCAAAGACGACAGGATAACGCCGAGGCACAAGTAGAATGGGAAAACACACACACACAGAGGAGGAGAGGAAAAAAAAAGGAAAAGCAAAAGAGAGATGCGACAGCCATACAATAGATTAAATTCGCAGGCCAGCGGCAAAGGAGTTAGGATGCTTTAGTTACTTCCACTATTTGTGTTTGCTTGTAAAATTAAACAAAATACAAAGAAAAAGTTCTACTCCACGCTGCCTGCCTGTCTGCAAAGTTTTGCCAGTTTCTTTGGAAGAAAAAGAAAAAAACAAGGAACGCAAGGATGGGCTTCATCCAATAGAGACTGATTCCTGAAGCCTTGCTGCCTTGTAATCGCTCCTCAAACAGGCAGCAGCATCTCTCCCCGATTATACCTGGCCATAATTACCAAGTCAAATGGCAAGGGCCAAAAAGCGATGACAAAGGGATTATTAGCAGTGGCCTCAATCATTTGCTTCGTTGACATTTTTGATTAGTCCGAGGCTCCGGAGATGAAAGCAGGTCTTCATTATGCATATGAAAGTTTCTCCCCTTTGTTCTCCAGCCGCTCCTAATGAAGTCGTGACTTAAAATTGCAGCCTGTGTTGCCGTCACGCCTCGTTTGGGCCCACACCACCCAAGGGGGTGGCGGTGGGTGGAAATTATGCAACAAATAGGGGGGAAAGGATAGGGAGCTGCAGCACCTACTTGCATATGCAGCTACTTGAGGGGCGGGCTGCGAATAAAATAAATGTGCATATGAATTTTGAAGAAAGCCAAAAGGATTCGCGGCGCGGCCCCAATGCAAAGTGCACTTACTTACAAGGATCCCCCAGTCCTGTGTGAGTGTGGGTGTGTGTGTGAGTGTGCGTGTATATGTGGGTGCTCCCAAAATTTATGCTTGTGTTAAAGTTTAGTGCGTGTGCTGGGCAAAAAGTTTTGCAGCAGGAACTTGAGCAACAGCAGCTGCAAAAATGTTCAGCACTCACACAAATTAAATAACAATTTTCTCTCACAATTTCGCCACTTTTTTTCCTTATTTTTGTTGTATTTTTTGTTCGGTTTCTTTTTGCCCCCATTCGCTGTCGTTAACTTTATGTGGGCGTTTTCTTGTTGACAGTGTGTGTGTGCGGGTGTGCGGGTGTACGGGTGTTCGAGTGCCCTGGTGTGTGTGTGTGTTTGGTGGGCGTCAAGCTCTGCATATGTTAACTGGCAGTTGGCAAAAGTAGCTCAGTAGTAGACTTTGCCTTCTTGCCAGGCGCTTTTTGTTCCAGCCATGCATTGCAATTTTATGTAATTTAAACAAATGCAGCGAAAAGTTGTCCCAAGTAGCTGGCATTGCATTTTTTTTTTGTCGAGGCTTCAAAGTGCATTTTAATGAAGATTGCCAAGCGATGGACATTATGAAAATAAATATTTCAAGATGGCGAACGATAGCGAAGCGATTTTACCAAGACATAAATTACATTACAGCCGGTATCCATAGGGCTTAAGGGTATTATTACTGTCTGTCAAAAGATAGTATATGTAAAAGGTAAAAGGAGCCATTTCCAGCTCCAAACAGCTAATATTATCGATCAGCATCACCAGTCGAGTCGATTTAGACATGTATAAAGCAACAAATCTCAGCCACTATAAGAGCTAGAGCTACCAAATTTGGTGACCACATTGTTAACTGTGGTACGCAGATAAAGTTTGTTTTAAAATTTGGCCACGCCCACTACCACATTTGTAAATCTTGAAAAACTTTATTACAGTGTAGTTTTCTGTCTTATTTTTAAGCTGTTCTAGCTAAACTTGTTAATTAATTAATTAAAATAAATCCCGTATTTATTAAATATAAACCAAGAACACTTGTTAAGACAAAGACAACAAGAAATGAGCATCAACTAAGCCCACTTACTGCCAGTTTGGCCAGAGATGCCTCCAACCACTTGGCCCTTCCATGTATTCCTTATGACAAGACCCCCTTTTTCGCAATGCCAGGCTCCCGCCGCCTAATGATTATTTGCGGAATTTTCATTACAATCCAAGAAACCAGGAACCAAGAACCAAGAACCATGGAACCAGAAACCATAGAGCGAAAGAGAGCCTTAGAGCCTGCCAGTCTGAAGTATAATAAGAGTCCCGGAGTCCTGTTGTTCGGCCTGTTTTAATAAAAGCTTCTCCACGCATATTCCACGCTTAATTTAGAACGAGAAAGGACTCCCCCCGACTCCCTTCCAAGCAACTCCTCCCCTCGAGCGATACGCGAACATAAATATTGCTTTATGCCCGGGCACACTCGAATTTCCCACTCTCTCTGCCGGAAATCTCACGATTTTCCCCCGCTTTCCACCCTGGCCACTACTTCTCCGTTGTGGGCCCTGTTTTATGCATGCTAATTTGTAATATGCATGTTCCCAGCGCCGCTCTTTTGATCAGCGTGTATGGAGAGAAGGAAATATTTTCGCATTTTTTCATTTTCCATGCGTAATTTTTCTTCTTGGCAAATTTGCTTTTGGAATTTGGCGCGTTTGCCTGCAAATATTGCTTTGTTTCTACTCATTAGGTACTCTTCGTTTTTTTTCGTGGGTTTCCATTTCATAAAATATGCGGAAGAAGAATTTTTTTTGTGCACCCCCTCCGCCTTGTTATGCCTTTCATTTGTGCCTCATTTAAATGGCAATTTATTGCTGCCCTGCTTGTCGCAGGCTTTAAATTCGGCAAGGAATTTTCACAGCAGCTGCGCTAAATTGCATGTTAAATGCCTCACAACTCCGCCCCAAAAGCGATCTTGAGCATTAGATAAACGTTTTCGAGGGTTGTTTGTTCCACTCTATGGCAAAAAAATAGAATATATATATATATATTTTGAAATGAAAATTAAACCCACTGCTCGACAGACTAGACTTCAAAGTCTTCCTTTATGGCATTTTCCAAAAATGAAAGCCCAAGGGAGTCTCTGGTAAATTGGTAAATAGTTTAACCACCAACCCAGGGTTAGATAGACAGTCAGTCGGATGTACTTTGAAGTATTGGGATGTGGGATTTGAGAATAATAATTTGATTCCAGTTCGGCAAGCAGCACTCACTTCGATTTACGATTGATTTCTGGGTAAATATTCGAGGGACCTCCTCCTGCCTAATTATAAGAGAAGAAACTGCACTGCATTACGGATGTGCATTTGCCAAAGTAATTTCTCGGAGAGAGTCCATGAGTCGAGTCAAAGAAAAACATTTGGTCGAAATGCAATGCCGAAAACTTTATCCACTCATTACTATCCGTATACTGGCTATGTCCTTGCAGCGTTGTCAACAGTTTTGTGTCATCCCTTCGTCCTCTATTTGTCCGTGTGTGTGTTTGTGTGTGTTGTCTTTTGCACAGAATGCACTCAAGCATTAATTTTTACGCTTCAATTTCCCAGCAAAACACACACACACACTCGGCTCGGAGAGAGAGCCCCAAAAAAAAATGTTGACTAAATTATAATTTTCCATATGTGCTGCCCAGCGTCTCCTTCCCCTCCTCCCCTCTCTGTGTCTATGTCTGTCTGGAGTCGTTAGTTAAAATATGAAGTCAAAAACTTGTCATCAGAAACACCCCGTGTAGCTAAAAAATGGCCACCAAGGCAGCATAGCAGCATAGCATGTAAAACTTTTCAGACAGTTGCAGAAATCATTTTTGGCCATTTCCCTGGCTGTGCAGGCGAGACAGCACCCCAGCACTTTTGTGGGTGTTTTCGTTGGGCTTTTCGGGGACGCTTTTCGGGGACGCTTTTGGGCCATCTCTCGTTGGTCCTCGTCGCCTGTCTGCAGCTGCAGCGGAAATGAGCTGAAAAAGTTGTGCAAATAGACGCCACCAGACGTCGCAATGTCGCCAGCGGTCCACCCCCCTTGGGTGACCTCCCTTTCTGACCCCTGCGCCGGATGCGAGCAGTAAAACAAGCCGACAGGCAGCCTTGTGTGTGTGTGTGTGTGTGGCCTCTCTGGAAAAATCAAAACTAATTCCCGCCACTTGACCAACTCGCACTTCAGATAAAAAAATAACTGAGAATAGGTGTAGGTGTCACGACCATGGAATACCCAGGTTGGTTAGAGATCCTTGCATAGTTTTTAGTAGGAAAACTTGAAAACTAAGGGCAGCTCAGGGGTTTCTTCTTTTTTAAGGAAATCTTAAAGGTTATATAGGATTATATATAAATATATATCAAATAAAAACTATGTTTTCTTATAAAATTTTAATTTATAAGAAAATACAATTGAATACCCAGGTTGCAGAGTCCTTGCTTAGTTATAAGTTGGAAATCATAAAGGCTGCTCAGGAGTTTCTTCTATTCCTAAGAGGTTCCTATAGTTTGTTCTGTATAAACCATCTAGAAAGGAAGTTTTCTTTTTCAAATTTTTTTTCAAAAGAGCCTCTTTCTTTATTTTTATATACAAAATGTATATACCTCATCGCTCACCTAGTACCTCTCACAAATATTAGCAAAATGCAGCTGATTTCCGTACTCGAGCATGCAAATTCCGCGCCACAAGACATCGAGTGTTGCCAGCAGGGGGTGGGGATGGCCAAGTGGCAGGAGTGGCAATCTAACCCCTTCGCGACCCGGCCACCAATTGTGCCCAGCGGCAGCCACATTTGCTGGTTTTGCGCCGAACTAATAAGCGGCTGTTGAGGGGCTCTGTGAGAGGCTGCGAGAGGTTGAGAGGCTGAGTCCTGATGGCGTCGAGGATGTCAACCCCGCTGCATGCTGGCCTCAAGTGGATTACGGCACACATTGGCCAGAGAGGGAGAGAGAGACAGAGAGCCTGGCTATTTTAATTTTCCCCGGGACAAGGCAATGATCTTAATGGGTTAAGCAGACAAGCAGACGGGGCTAGTTGGGTTTTAATGCCTCGTTACAGCTGGCGAAATTACGTTTTAAATGGTAATGAGCGCTGTCCACGCATGTTCGGAGATCCTTTATTATTTTCTTTTTTTTGTCTCGCCTCCAAAGGCCCGGGACTATGGCGCATAACTCAAATGCATATTTTAATTGCATTTCGCTGGGCAGGAAGTGCATATAAAAACGGCCGGACATTGTTCGCAGCGTGCAAAGTAATTAAACGCCGTCGCCACAAAGCTAATAAAAATGTCAAATGTCAGACCATAAAGCATAGGCCTGACACACACACACTGTGGGGCACACACCCACTTGGGAAGGCCGAAAAAAGGGGGGGGTTTGGGTCTGGCATTTCCATAACCGCAAACATTGGCATCGTTCGCCGTCGGACACTGAATTTTATCAGGCGCCTACGAAGGGGTCCTGCCGGGTCCTGGTCCTGGTTGTGGCGCCAGGTGCCACCAGGTTGCGAGGGCTGTTTGTGTGGGCCTGGGTCCATTAACCCTTTTGGACCAGCGTCAGCCCCTCCCCTCTTTGTGGTTACAATTGATTGGCAACACGAACTGGCCATTCGATTTCATCAAACACTTTTCTATTTTCCAGCAGGAATTTAAGAAACTCTCTTTTAAAGCTTTTGGCAGAGGAATTATAATTTAATTAATTGTAGTTTCCTTTGGGACTTTGTGGGCAGTCTTAGGTTTTAAAACAAAGTACTAAATCCTTTTTTGGTAGGCTTCAGAAAGGCAATACTATTTCCCTGCAAAAAATACTAATTATATGTTCTAAATATATATATATTAATTAGTTAAACCGTTGCTTAAATTACACAATTAATTAGCCCATTCTGGGATTTCCCCAAACTCAATGCCAAGAGTCAAGAAGCCACACACACAACACACACAGTGTTGCACATCACTTGAAGAGCTCTTTCACAAAATGAACGTTCGATTCCATCAAACTTTGGCACTCTCTCCTCGCTCCGCTCAACTTCACTTTCTTCTTGTTTAACCGTAATTTTGTGTGTTTACCAACATCACTTAAAAGTTTTCCAACATCTCACTTTCACGGCAGGGGCGCAAATAAACAAAAAATGCAAAATTTTATTAAATTTACAAGTGGCAGGTAGTAGTAGTGGCTCGGCTCGAAAAACAGAGCAGCTAGGCAGCGCAGCATAGGGGAGTCCTGCCAAGTCCTTGCAAGTTTGGCATTCTGCAGGCTGGCAGGACAGAGCCGGGCCGGGACGGGCTGGGCTGGGCCAAAACCGAAAACTTTAAGTGGCACATGTGAAGCGATTTTTGGCAACTTGTGCAATTTGCAATGGCTGCAGGGGCGCGGGTGGCGGAGACGGAGGCGACAGGGTCTCCAAATTGGGTTGCTGTTTCATACGAAGCTGTTCATCCAAACTTTAGTCCTGCACACACACACACACACACACGCACACAGATACACGGCGAACTTTGCCGAAGTATCTACGTATCTGCAAGTTGCAATCTTGCTGCCAGCCAAAAGTTGCCAACCAGCCACTCATTTGATATTGAAAGTGAAAGAGCATATTTAAATACGTAAACTACGGCGGGTATGGGCATGGAGACGGAGACGGAGACCTGTGACTGTGCATTCAGCCCTACATGCTAGCTTAATTTGTGTTGACAACGCCGAAAAAGAGGCAGTGGAGGGCAGGCGGGCGGAGCTATAGGAGCATCTATGGAAGCGCGCTTTGTAAATTTCCAAGATTTGGGTTAGAGATATTTACACACTCAGACGAGCACACACACACACACACACTGCATAGATGTCCTCAAAATAAATGGAATCTGGTGAGCTGGTGAGCTGGTGAGCTAGCGTGTTCTTATTAAGATAACCCTGCCTGATATAAGCTGCACTCCACCGCCAGCGTGTATATATCAATCTCTGTCCCTTTCGCCACTTAAAGGTCACCACACAGCGTCAAAGTTTGTTTGGTCCAGTTCTCCTCTTTCAGATTTTGTGGAGCAGTGCATTTGTCCCCAAGCAATTGACTTTGAAGTCGACATACTTGAAGGGATTTCAATTAGGAAAAGTAAAGTATCGGTGTCCTCAAACTGGGCTTAGAGTTCGCTTATGCTTGCCAAGGAGAGAAAAATAAGGGATATCAGATATGCATGGTCTTGTTAACCAACTGAAATGGGATTCAGAATCTAAAAACTATAATTTAGTTTAAAAACTTATATTAGGTTTGTGCACTTATTATATTGGCGTTACTTTGCTAAGTGTACCCATTAGACATTTGTTATAAGAATATCCTAAAGCTTGAGAGAGAGAGAGAGAGATAAAGCTTTCTACTAATTAATATTTCTTTAAAATGTATTATAATTAATGAAAATAACCCTTAAAGTATTTTTATTGAATACACTTACAAAATTTCAAGTTGGGGCGGCTTTAAATGCTAAATATCGCTCTCTATAGGGCGTTGGTCACACTGACAAGTGTTGACTAACGTCTTTTTTTAACCACAACTTAGTATTTATAAGCTGGCCACACTGGCACTATCTGTCACGTGCTTTTTCTCTCCCTTTGCTTCTCGCAAACTTTGTGTTTTTTTCCCAATTTTACTATTCCCATCCGAAATGAATCTGGAGGATCTTGTTATCAAGGCCGAGCGCCTTGCCAGGGACACCGAGGAAGTCAGCGAGCTGCCGCGCCTAATGCCCAGCTTGCAGCAGGTAGTGCAGGCCACCGCGGAGATGCACTCGCGTCTCACCGAAGCCGAAGGCACCAACAATACGCCGGCCCACTTGCTGCTCGGCTCCAAGGGCGTGGACCTGCTCAAGCTGAACCAGAAGCTGAAAGAGCTCAGTGTGCGCCAGTCCTTTGAGCCACTCCAGACCGGATCGCACACCGATATCGCAGGCTTTCTCAAGACCGAAAGAGAGGACGCCATCATGAACATCCTTGAAGAGACCAAGCCCGATGTCTACGCGGCCGTGGAGAGGCGAAAGTGGCAGTGCCTCTACACAGAGTGGGCCGAGGAGAAGGAATCGGTGCTTAACGATATGGTGATTCCGAAGCAGCAGGACTTCCCAGAAGCCCAGTGGTACCGGGTGGCGAGGAAGCAACCCGACGAAGCCCTCCAGCTTCTCTACGCGAAGGAGATTTGCTCCTACATCGAGTCTATGGCCCAGGGCCACAAGCAGATCAACTTGATGGCGCACTTCGCTGACCTGGCCTTCGATGATCCCGCCATAAGCGAGATGTGGAGTGTGCTGCGGTACATGAGCAGTGGAGTGCCCATGATGCGCAACACGGAGCCCTTGCAGAGTCGCCAGTGGATCGAGCAGGCCCGGACTCTGCTGGAACGCCGCTTCCGGATCCAACTGAACGAGTTCAACGAGAAGAACTTGGCAATGGCAAAGCGTGGCGGAATTCCCTGCGTTTACAACCTGGTCCTGTCCTATGTGAAGGTTAACTTCGTGCTCAGCCATGCCCTGGTGGGGCTGCAGGAGGTGGATGGCTGGCCGCTGTGGCCCCAGGTCTACTACAGTCTGCGGTGTGGTGACCAGGCTGCGGCTGTCCAGTTCCTCCAGGAATCTGGCACTTGCCGCGATCTTCTCCAACTGATGATGCTGCAGGGGAGCAAGGACTCGGAGGCCTCTATCAAGAAGATCAGGAGCCAGCTGAAACTCAAGTACAAAGTCAGGCTGCGCAACTGCAGCGATCCGTACAAGAAGGCAGTCTTTGCCATTGTGCTGGCCTGCGATCCGCACGAGGAGTACGCGGAACTGATGGACAAACCCGAAGACTTCCTTTGGCTGCAGCTGTCCATAATGCAGGGTCAGAATCAGAAGGATCCCAGCACTGAGCAGCTGACATACGGCGGCCTGCAGTCCCTCATCCTGAAAAAATACGGCGAGAACTACTTCAAGTCCCAGAAAACATCGCAGTACTTCCGGATGCTGGCCCTCATCGGCCAATTTGAGGCCGCCATCGAGTTCCTGGCCCGCACCGAGTCCAACAGGCCGCACGCCGTCCACATGGCCATCGCCCTCAACGAGATGCGACTGCTGCGAACGCTCACTTCCACCCAGCTGCCCCTGCTCAGCTCTGAGCTGGATGACCCGCCGCCCATGAAGCGCCTCAATCTGGTGCGTCTGATCGTCACGTATGCCAAGGGCTTCGGGCCGTCGGACCTGCGCCAGTCTCTGCAGTACTACTACCTGCTGCGCGACTTCAAGGGCAAGGACGATCGCAATGCCATGGACGTGTGCTTCTGCGATCTGATTGTGGGGAACTGCGACTCCAAAAAGCTAAAGCTGATCTTTGGCACCGAGGACAAGGCCAACTCGCACCGGTTCAGTGGCGGCATCCTGGACGAGTTCAGCTCCATGGACTTGAACAAGCGCTCCCTGGCCACCATGGCGGGCGATGAGCTGGCCAGCCGCACCGACTACAAGCCGGCCATCAGGCTCTACTTCATAGCCGGGGATCTGGAGAAGGCGATGTGCCTGGTGAATTCGCTGCTCACCCAGGTGGTTCACCAGATCACTCGACCCGGCGGCCTGCGGGAGTGGCTGGCCAAGGTCATCAGGCGCTTGGACTCTGCGCTTACGGGCCGGAATCCGACTGTCAAACCCCACGTGACGCTCACCTACGGGTTGCTGTCGCAGCTGATGAAATTCTTCGATCTCTATAACGCAGGAAAAATGCCAGCGGCATCGGACATTCTGTCCAACATTCGGATAATGCCTTCCACTTCCAGGGAGGTGGAGAAATGTATGTCTAATCTCAAGAGTATGGGTCCGGAGATCATGAAGGTGCTGCCCAGCGTCCTGCTGGCCGCCATGGAGATTGTGTACGCGGAGTATGTGGACCTAAGGGCCGCCGATGGTGTCAAACCCGACTTCGCTTACAGAGATGGCATCCTGCGGCATCTGCGGGACAGGGCTAAGGCACTGACCTACATGGGAGGCTGCTATCCCAACCTGGCTGTGTACATCAACCAGCGACTTTTACAGCTGGAGACCCGCATGGGGTAGGGCCTTGGCGATCGTTCCTTATGAACACGATTCAAGATTCAAGAATTACTTGCCCACATTACCTGTTTTTTCGTTACAAATAAATATCAAACAATTAGCAAAGCTCTACATATTCACTCTACAAATTATACATTCTTTTGCTACTTTTATTCCGAGTGTATAACCAAGAGAAAATCCATTGAAAATTCTCCCAGGCCGCGGGCAAGCGCTCTCTAAAATCGCCCAAAAAACGCGTGCTCCGACTGACAAAACCCACGGCAAAACCACACACAAAAACACAAGATGACTTGGTCTAAAGTTTCGCAACCTTTCGGCTAAATACCACCGCCCCCGCCAGCGCCCCCTCATTAATTTTTGAGCAGCTTAGGCTGGGCCCCCGAAAAGTTACCAAACTTAAGATAAATGCTGAAAAGCCTGAAAGGCTCTCACGGACCTGCTTCAAAGCGGCATCCTCCGCGGCCGGGTTAGCCGGGTTGTCAGCGCGGCAATCAATAATTCAGCGACCACCTCGGCGACAATAAATTCAATTAAAAGAGCCCAAAGGTGGACCCTGGAATTGGCAGGTGACAAATGGCAAACTAAAAGCAAAAACAGCCGCTAATCCCTCTTTGATTGCTCAGCCCGGGCACGTAATTTCAATTTGAGCCTCGCTCCGGTCCAGTTCGCTTTTGTTTTTCAAACCAAACAGAGCGCCCCGGCAATGATTTCCAGGACACAACGAGCCGGGTTGGGCTGGGCTCTTTTTTGTCTCGTCGGTTGGTTGGTTGGTTGGTAATTTTATTTGCAGCTTTTTGCATTAAGTGCACACAACGTTTATTAATTATTCAGGGGCACAACATGGAACAAGCCAGTGGCTCGCCGTAGCCGTGTATCCCGGTCCAGTTCCAGGTCTTGTTGCTCCTCGGGCGCTACCACTGCATAATTGAATATTATGATTGTTATTTTCACTTGCTGCCTGTGTCGGATTGCCTGTTATCTTAGCGTTTTCCGCCCTCGTCCTTCCGCCGGAGCCCTTTGCATACTTAATAACGTTTTGCCGGACTCTCTCCCTTGGAATCGGAATCTCAGCCAGAGCCTTAGCCCCTGGGGCATGTTTGGCCTGCTGTGTTAACGTCTTCAACCGCCGCTCACCTGTAATGGGCAGGGCACTAATCTGAAGAACTCCCTGGCATTTCATTGGCATTTTGGCACTTTGATGGGCTCATTAAAATTATATTTAAGGGGGAAAGGTGGGGTATATGGCATGATGAGGCTTTAAATAATCACAAGAGTAATTATTATTAGGACTTAATTATATTTTCCAACTAAAAAAAAAAGCTAAGAGCATGCTTTACAACTAAAAATAAAAGCTAAAAGCATGCTTTATAAGTTTGCATACGCTGATCTTTAGTTCCTCCATCAGTATTTAGGATATTCCTCTGTTCCTCCTCAAAGAGCACACTTTTCTAAGCAAGTCCCAGAGCAGCATTTCGCTTTTGGCCGCTCAAAACCATTCAGAAATGTTGCCAAATTCGACTGGCTTAATGTAATTACATGTTGCTTTGGCCCATTGCCTAAAGAGTTGCTTTGGCGGTTCCTCTTTCCGCGCTGGCCCAATGAAATTTGCATGTTTTTACCCACTTTCGGGGCACTAGACAACTTTTCCTGCCAGCATTTACAGCTGCAACAGCTGAAAATAAATATTTAAACAATAACAGCAACTTTGCATGTTCTACAATTGCTGCAACAACAATGGGAATGGGAACGAGCCGGGGGGTGGGTGGGGCCAGACAAAGTCCTGCGTCCGAAATAATAAAGTTTTACGGCTGAAAATTACTCAATTCCCGTTGCCCGAAAAAGTTAACTTAATTTTTCGTAGTTGCCTTTTGTGCGGAAAACTTTGCAAGGAGGTGAGGCAGTGTATCCACAAGAGCAGCAGCCAGGAGCAACACCAACAAGGCAAAACGTTTTGCAACACTTGGGTTGGATGGAGGGAGGGACGAGTCCTGGAACTCGAAACTGACTTCATCCCATTGATTGCACGTCCCCGAAAGCTGATGTCCTTTTTTCTTGTTGTTGCCACCCATCCCATCTCCCATCTCCCTTCGCTGTTGTTACGCGGATGCATAAAATGCGTTTGCATTCACAAGGAGCT
>JAEIIU010033464.1:0-12515 GCA_018874675.1 Drosophila baimaii | reverse complement strand
TTATAATAAGTAACAAATTATTTGCAAGGGTATATAAACTTCGGTTCCGCCCGAAGTTAGCTTTTCTTACATGTCGTTTTTAAAAGAAGGCCAAGAAGAAAAATACTCATGGGGAGAACGATTTTTGAAGATCAAGCATTCTTGATTCAAGAAAAGATATTTTCGGTTTCAAGAACGAATCGATCTCGATAAATATAAAAAATGTACTAAAATATGACGTCATATAGGGGGTTTTCTTAATTTAGAAAATACAGATTTATTTCAAAATTGCAAATAAAATTATATTGTACACCCAAAAACCATACGCGCTGTCTTAAAACTAAACTACAAACAGTATAACTAGCTTAGTATTGATTTAATACTAAATAAAATAAAAGTTATACTCCGCGGCTTGTTATTTATACTCATTAGTATACATTTTAAGTTTAGGATATTATTTTTACACGAACCAACATCGAAAATTCGGACACCTAACGCGTTAGCCGGAATTTAGTGCTTTTACTTCGCGTTTTTGTGGTTTTTCAGCCAGCGGTCACACTTTTTTTTTCGGGGCAACAAATTCATAAATAACAACTACATATGGCTACTTAGAACACAATAGCAATGACCAATGACAATACTCTTTCCAGAGTACATCACTTTTTTCTCTCTCGTCCCCTCAGGGCCCTCCTCTAAAAGCTCCAAAATGGGATTAACTTCAAGACTTCAAGATAGTTTTTTCCCGAAAAAAATACAATCAAGGATAATTTTGTCTCGATTACAAGAATGTCTCTTCGAGCAAAAATTAAGATGAAATATTCTTGGAAAAATAATTTCAATTTTTCTGCGTGTAATACTTAGATAATACAAACTATATTAACTGTGTGTCAAGGGTTTCTTTGCTCTTACATAAATATGTAAATATTGTGCTTTTTTCTCTGGGTTTTTTTTCGCCTTTGGCATTCATTGCCTTTGCAAATTATGGCCAGCAGCGACAAAGCGAAAGTGAAAAACAAGAAAACCGGATGTTTATGGACCGCCATTTTGGCCACTGGTTGCCATTTTATGCAGTTCCTTGTGTGCCAGGCCAACGCATCGGGGACGCAGCTACTCGAGCCACGGCACTGCCGCAGCCATCGTATCTCCCATGGCTGGCGGCTTCTCCTCCAGCTGCTGCACAGTGATTTAGTGCTTATGGCAAGTTTATAAATTAAATTTAATGAAGCAGCAAGTCGAACTTTTCGCCATTGTCCCGGGCCCACAACCGGCACACATATAGCCAGGCCCCAACAACCCAACCCCGAACCCAAAACTGGCACGAGCCAGCGTATTGATTATGCGACCCCGGATGCTTCCGTTTCGGCCGTGTGAGGGAAAATTTGATTTAGCCGCCCGCCCGGTAATGGAAAGTTCGCAACCAGTCCTTGGCCCGGCACTTTTATCTGGCGAATAGATCACATTACGCATTTAAGCCTTGCCTAACAAATGTCGCCGGCTCTAATTGGCTCTCAAATCGAGGAGAATTGACTCTGCCCGCGGGGGCAGCAATTAGTTTGCTGGGATTTTGAGGACACAATCTCGGGAATGACACGGGACCCATCAATTGCCAACGAAAATGTAATTATCGGCTTCGAAGCAACAGAACTTTTCCTCCTTTAAACTCGATGGGATCCATCCATCCACACAACAACAGCAGCAATAACAATGAGGCAGACGGGCTTATGCAACATAATCCTAGTTTATGACAGTTGGGGGGTCTCCACTCTCTCTCTTGTTGTGTGTGTGTGTGTGTGTGTGTGTGTATCGCTGTTTCTTACGTCCTCAGCAACCAGCAGCTGCTCAACAAACCGTACCATCCAATATGCTCACACGAATACATTAATACGTATAGAGGCCCGCACACACTCAAGCAGGAGTAGAAGACTTTGCAGGGAAATACAGTGGTTCAAAAAATTATGTACCTACCAGGATTCATAGTATTTAGAGTGACAAAATATGACAAATTATTATTTGATTTTTTATAATATTGAAACAAGAGTCTTTTGACAGAATGTCGTGTTGGGGAAGGTTAGAAATATGCAAAAAGTATAAAATTTCTTTAAATGTCTAATTTTTTCGTACTCAGAGAGAAATAATCTTTGGTCGAGAGGATATAATTACTGTTTAGGATTTTAGTACCTTTTTTGAGAACTTTTGTGCTTCATTATTATTTATGTATACTATTTTCTTTTACCTTTGAATAAAAAACTAGTAAAATTCACTTATTCTTCCGCAAAATGAGTTTAGTTTTTTACACGACGAACGTATGTATGTTGTAGACCTACAAGAACATCGATGTTACTATCGATATTATCGATATTTTGGATTTATCGATGGTGTTTTGCCAAATCGATGTTTTTCTTTCATGATTCAAAGATTCAATAAATCTGATAATATTTGTTACAATTATGATTGAGCTTGTCTTATATTATTTTGTGTTATCTTTTATTGATGTTTTTTATTAGGATTTTTCTTAAGTTGATATCTCGTTTATATATAAATTTTATGTCTTATCTTGTATGACTTAACAAGTATTTTATTAATATTTTGAAGGAGTTTAGGTTAATTAAAACATAATAAACGAATTTATAGATATTTTAACTACACATCAATGCTTTACTATCGATGTTTTTACAGTCATTCAAAAGACAATTACATTCTAAGAATGTAGCTATATTTTTCTCTTGGCTCTACCAAAGACTCTATACTTACTAAGACGCCGAACGCCATACGATTTTTTTGCACATGCATTTTTGGCGTAGGACATAGCGCAACGTCCTAGCAAAGATGGTTGTCATGGAGACAGAGAGAGCGCTCTCTGTAGCCGATCTCTTACTCTATCTCCATGGCAACCGTCTTCGCGGTTCGTGATATTTTAAATTAGTGTTGTTTTATAAATAACAATTTACCAAGACATTTAAGATATATTTTTTGTTATTACTAATTTTTTATACAATAAATATTCCTATGAAACAGTTATAAAAATCCTCACTTCTTCGGTTGAAAAGAGAATTTCAATCGTGGCCACACACGATGCCCTGCCTATCCGCCATAAAATGTGGCACCAATTGAAATTCCTGCTTCCGCATTCTTGCAACTCTTGAGACTCTTGACCCAGTGTGCCCTGCTCTCGGCTTATACCTACATAGTTTATTCGGAAATTCCTATAGCTTTGACAAGTGTCAGGAGCACAAAAGACGCGCCTTCGATATGGATGCATGGATATGCGAGTGCACACACACACACACGCGCGACACTCGCCCATAAGTTTGCGACCCCGGATCGTAGATTGTGAATGTGAACCCGACCTCCGCCGCCCCCCGCCACCTGGTATGGCTCCCCCAGCCTTTTGTGTGCTGGCATAATTGAAGGTTTCTTTGTGGGTCCCGCCGAGATGTGTTGCTCAAATCAGAAAAGGTGGGGTCCCAGCTTGTCTGGGAGAGGAGTATGTTTGTACAATCTCAATCGCACCGACAATTAGGCTATAAATATTTGCCGATTGCTTGGCAGGGCCTCGGCATTGCGTATATTTTCCAGGGCCCCAGAGCACTGCCAGAAAAAGTTTTCTTCCTCCGCGAGTGCTCCAAGGTTGAATGTCGAAGGCAAAAGTTGCTCGGCGGAGGGCAGCCGTCAAATATGCGGGCCACACACAAAATTCATTGCATACATTTAGACGTCGACAAGCCGTTGACAGTTTTTTCCTCGCCTTGAACACAGACGATGGGGAGCCAAGGAGGGAACTAGGGCTCCCCGAGAATCATTTGCATGTTTTTAAGGCGCCATCATGGTGATTCTCGGGCCGTGCATCCGATGGGGAGACACATGTTTCCACACACATGCCCCCCCGCATGGCATATGTATATGCAACACTTGCCACAGATCCCGATTTTATGCGACATCACGAGCATAAATCCGATTGGTCGGATATATATATCTTGCTTTGAGCAAATACTCCTGTGAATTGCTGCATCAGTCCGGCCATGATGCTCCTTCATCTTGCCAACTGAGGGAGGCTTTAATGGCGTTGCCATGAAATTTGATGTTTTGGCCATTAAGTGCAGATTTAAAGGAAAGCCGTTGACAGCAGAAAAGCAGAAAAGCCCCCTCCTCCCCAAGTCATTACTCTCTCGCAATGTCAATAACCTCCGCTAGCCCCATTCTATTTGGGTTAGGTTAGTAATTTCTCTATTTTCCTCGTCACCACCAAATTGCCCATCTTAATTATGTATACCGTAGATTCTGGGTTTCGCTCGAAAAGTGCGACAGCTGCTTGGCCTGGCCCACAACATCAGCAGCACCAACAGCCCCAATGCGATTTTACAGCAGGGTTAACAATTTTAATTGCAGCCTAAGCCACTCGCCCAGAGCCATCGTCTGGCAAAATGCAAAATAGGCCGAACAGCTGGCCCAACTCACACACAATAGCTGGGTCTTGGCTTGGCTTGGCTGACTATGGCCATATAGCGTCAGAGATGAAGGACTGACGGGACTTAAGGGGGCTGGCTGTCGGTCACTCAAGGGGCACGGCTCTATCACATGGCAGGCGGTTTTGGAAGTGCAGCCATCTGCCGGTAGTTAGTGCACCACAATGACTTTCAATAGATGAACTTAGATATATAATGTTTGGCCCTTTTGTTGTTGTCGTTGTTGTTGTCCTCGTTGGCATTGCCTCAACTGCCTCAAGATGGACACTTGGCCACCAAGGACATTTATAGCACACTAATTGTATGCTCGGTAATCCTGTTTGGGGTTTTATTCCCAGAGAAATAATTTTAATGGGAATTAAACTATACAATTTGTAAGTTAAATATTAAGAATAAAGTAATTTAGATAACTTAAACTTGACTTAACTTAAGCTTGCATTGAAAATATTGTTTTTGGCTTGTGCTACGGAGTAAACTTTCTCTGCATTTCTTTTTAAAGCTTCCCTTCCTTCCGCTGGCTTACGTCAAAGCCTCAGAAGAAAGCATTTCCTCCTAGGGCTACGGTCAGATTGTCTTGCCATTTCCTGGATGGCGTCATCGTCTTTTATTTTCTGGCTGCCTCCAAAAAATAAAAAAAAAACTGTTTACTCTTAGATGACAGTACATTTTGCTGAGCTAAAATTTCACTCAACTGTCAAGAATAAAGACTCCTCTCCCGGCTTCTTACCCCACTATGTAGCTAGGCAGGCTTCCTGCCACCTGTCCCACTTATTCCCCATCACCCGAGCATTTCGCTTTAATTGCGGTCAACGTGATGCGCCTTTGTCTCTCTCCTCCTGAACGGCAAATGGAGAAATACAAAAAGGGGAAAAACCCGAAACCGCAGAACCAGCCGCTGCAAGAGCGCCACTGCATACTTTTAGGCGCATCACGTGCAACGGGGCGCCGACAAATTCTGCCATGAATTCTATGGTAGGTATATTTGCTGTGTGTGTGTCTGTGTGTGTGTGTGTGTTCATGGTCCTCTCTGGCATGACGTTATTCAGTACGTCGTTATTGTTGTGCTCCACCCGCCCACTTTCGCCTGGTTTGGCTCCACATTGATTCGCAGCGAACGTAATTTCTGCATTTGCCAGCCTGTGTTCATCCGTCTGTCTTTTGTGTCCATTGTTTTTGCCAGTTCTACCTTCGTTTTCCCTTTTTTTTTTTTAGTTTTGTTTTTAGTTTTTGCCATTCATTTGTTATGTTTGTGGTTTTTTGCACCACACTGTGCACAGTTCGATTGCAGCAAAAATCTGCATTTAGTTTGTATACCTTAACGTTTTTGTAAGCATTTAGAGCTTGTTTTCTCTTCCGAACACAGCTTGAATTCTTTAATAACCTCAGTGGCCTCTATGCTCCAAAGGCCATTTCATTAAAGTCAATTTGTGTTTGCAGAAATGATAATTGCATCTGTTACTTGTATAAATGTATGTATGTAGTACAAGGATACATTGTAGTTATGCCGGGTATTGGTAACAGGAAGAAGGTTGCATTATCCAGGCATTAAAGTATATTTATTGCATTGACATTATAGTTCTGTGTCATAGAGCTGTCAAAATATCGATATTGACCATATTCGAAATTGTTTAAATTTCATTATTTATGTTTATTATTATATCAAACAGTTAGGGAAACATTTTTAATTGAATTTTCTTCTGCATTTTTGGGTCTTCAGCGAAATGTAATACAATTAAATGGATCAGAATATGGATCTTAATTTAACTTTTATCGGTTCCTTCAAAATACAAATATTTAGATACATTTCTCAGTAATTTCTCAAAAACAAATACAAATAAATAAAATTATTTGACATATTGTTCAGATATTTCTTCTACATTACTTAACAATAGCAAACATTTTAATCCATTTCCGCAGATACCTCGCTTACATATGATATGTGTGCCTGATCTGGCATATATAATGGTGTCTATAAATAATTAGACCGAACTAATTGGAAAACCATGGAAATAATCGGAAATTAATTTGGAATGTGATTAAAAAATCGAACTCAGTTAGTTTTCAACAATATATACAATAACATGTACCCATATAAGTAAAGACAGTTATTTCGTACAATTTTAAGTTAGATGACGTCATCATAAAGGTGTCATTAAAGCAATGGGTCAATTGTAATATGGGAAAAAGGGAAAATTGTCCATGTTTTAGATACTAATCCCTTAAATACCTCGAATAATTTAATAACTTGGGAACTGTTCAATGTTGTTAAATTTCTAACTAAAAGAGTATACAAACTTCAGCTCCCCAAAGCTAACTTCCTTTCTTGTTTTTCTTTTTTATTGATTTTCATCTTTTATGTTTACTGCATGCCGCTGAAGCGGCCGCACATTTTTGTGATTTATGGCGGCCAGCAGCCAAACACCGAGCCGAAGTCCTGCCTTAGTCCTGCATGCCATTTATAGCATTTAGCCGTATTGCCAAGCGACGATGCATGATTTTTCAAGAGTGTCAACCGCGAACAGCTGATTTACGATAAGTTCGAATAATTTTACAGTTCACTAATAAACTAAAGTGATTAACGGCCTTGCAAGGTCACTTTGTGTGCACGATCAGGGGAGGAGGTGGTGACTGCTGCGTGTACATGAAAACTCCCACAACAACATTGTGTGATTCCCCTTTGGCGCAGGCTCTAGTATACTTTTGTGCTCTGCGAGTTCATAAATTGTGCAGGCCAAGTGTGTTGCATGGCAAAAGAGCTCGTTACCCTGGCAAAAGAGCACCCCCGGCGAGTGCATGGTGAGAGGGAAACATAGACAGGGAACCATGTTATCCCAATGTTGTTAAATACCCGGCGTTGTCGGGGCCAAAGGGCCTTCAATTATGGAGCATTGTTTTTTTTTTTCTACTGGGTTGCCTTTGTGCAGGGCAGTCCCATCCACAGCACGTAGCCGAGGATTGATTTCTTAATTAAAACTAGAGCCCATTGTTGGCCTCTACCATTGATTTAGCTAGATAAAACCCAAATGAATAGGTTTATTTATTGTATTGCTATGTTTTTATAGCAAAGAATTTATTTTTGTAATTTAAATTTGCATTTCTGTACGTAATATTCGAAAGAAATGTATTATTTTGCATTTATTTATGTTTGTTATTCAATTTGCAAGTTCTGAATGTAATATTTGCCAAATTGTGAGCCTAGAAATGTAAAAATATAAGGAAATAAGGAAAACCAATAATATGTACGTATATGACATCGAAAAGAACCCTATCTCAGCCTTGTCACACATTTATTTAAGCCACCATGTGGATTAATCCCTTTTGGCCGTGAGCTGCATCCATTTAACATCTCAATTGATAGTTCTGAATAAACGAATTTATTGGCAGAAATATATGATCTCACCTTTTGCGAGAAGCAGCTCGTAAATTTTCGGCGGTTTCGCATCCGACAGGGTAATTTCTTCTGAAGGCTGTTCGGAAAAATTCCTTGGAAAAATATTCTGCAAAAATTATGTAAAATGCCTTGGCACAGGCAAATATATTACCATCGTTGTGGTGGCCTGAACAATAAATAAAGCGGGACCAGCCGAGGTTGCCAGCCTGGAAAAGTTTCTCCAGAAAATAATGTACTTTAAGACCACACAGCACAGACAAGTTGGACCCCGCCCTTAATTAGGGCCAGGATGTACCCCATCATCGTCCGCTGTTGGCCAGCCATCAACTGCCGCTGCCGTTAACGCAGCAGCAGCAGCAGGAGGAGCAGCTCCTGACCAGAAAATGTTATCACAATGTTTTGACAACTTCCTCGACACTTTTTGCATCTCACCTGATTGTCGTTGGCGGAAATATATTTCCCCTCTTTTTTACTCTCTGTGTCAGCCGCAAATGTGTCGTGGAATTCTCAGTTTTCCTCAGTTTTCCTCAGTTTTCCCTTTCATCGCAGTTTTTCCAAAGTTTTCCTTTATACTATGCTGCGGCAATATTTGTTCTGGTCCCGAGTTTGGATTCTCATTTTTTACTTTTGATTTATGGCCGCACCGATTTTTTCGGTTTGTGACCAAACTATGCATGTGGTCCATAAATAAATACTAAGCTATAATTCAGGCCCATTATTATCAGATTGCAGAAACGACCTTAAAGCTGAAATTAAAGGAAAACTTGCCACATCTCTTGACTATTAAATCTAGAAGTATTTATTTGATGTGTGTCAGTCCAAGGTAAATGGTAGCTGCTTTCTTAGCAACACATATAAAATATTAAACATTGGATTTAAATTTGGACATAATAAATTCATAAGTGTTTTCAATTTATTGAACGTCAATTAGTTTGCATAGAAAATATTTCAACAAAATTGACATGCCTTAACGACAGCAATTAAAGAATAAATTAAAGTGTGCATCCGTACAAAGATGATTGGATTATGCTGCTTCTTTGACAGAAACTCTAAATAGCTTAAACAATAAAATTCATAATAACACTGAATGCCACATGACGTGGCTTAATAAACAGATTTATTTCAAGTAAAATAAGTAAGTTTATGCCATGGAATACATGTATTCTAGAACAAGTTAAATCAAAGTGATATGCAATAATATAGTGATATGTTTATTAAACAGACTTTTGATGGTAACACCACATCACTTGATGTATAGAGGTCGAATTCATAATCAACTTTCGTGTGTTCCCGAATTAATGTTGGTTAAATACAATTCACTTCAGTGAACATGTTATTTTGTTCTTTTTTTTAAGAGTAAACTTATTTATATTGCTCACTAGTTCACTCAGTTGCTCACTGCTCATTTCTCAGTTACTTAGCTGCTCACTGGTTTCACTTGTTCATAAACAGAATATTGTGTATATTTCAAATTTCGAGAAATGATTATATAAATAATTATTTACGTTTCATTGCTGTTCATAAAATGTTAAAATAGATAAAAAGAGAACAGAGAGCTAAGAAAAATAACAACAATAATGTAAACAACTATGTTAAATTGAGTAAAAGAGCTTCATTGAAGAAGTGAACAAAAATTAGTAATGTGAGCAAAATTTAACGAGTGAACAAATAGGAACAACATTTTATAAAATTGTATATTAGGAGAGGAAAATTGTGAACAAAAATGAGTAAAGTAAAACAAATTAAACAAGTGAACAAAAATGAGCAAAGTTGGTAGAATTGAACAAGTAAACAAATATTAGCAAAGTGAGCAAAATTTAACAAGTGAACAAGTAAGAAAAAAAATTGTATAAGTGAGCAAAAATGGTTAAGAGAGCAAAATTAAAAATTGAACAAAAATGAGAAAAGAAAATAAATTAAACAAGTGATCAAAAATCTGCAAAGTTGGTAAAATTGAACAAGTGAACAATAAATAGCAATTAAGAGGGCAAATGTTCATTCGCTCTGTTTGATAAATAATTCTTTTTGGTTCACTGACTCGTGAGCAGCGCAATATCATACATCTTTTCACTGTATTCATGTCATTAATGGATAAATTCGGTCTAGCATAAACGCAGTCATGTCATCCTTCGTTAAGTTAATCTAGGCTTAGTTGTTCAGTCCACAGGTAGCCATAAATTATATTTAAAATGCCATTGTCAACTCGATACACTTTAAACAGTCAATTATCTACATATATTACATATACATCCATATATATACGTACGTACGTACGTACGTACTAATAACGTAAAAGCTTAGCCCTGATGCGCTCTCTACGGTAAACATCCGCCTGCCAGAACCCATTTATAATGCGCTCCTCATTTTAGGTCATTAAAAGCATATCACAGGTGGCATATGGCGCTGGCCATTCATTAAATGTTGGCCCCACTATAATTTCGTGTAGGCAAATATTTTTGCAGAAAATCCATGATGTGTGTGTGTGTATGGAGGGTGATGCGGGGAGAGTGCTCTAAGCAAGCAGACTATTGGTTGCAACACTGCCTGCGGTGCAACACTTCCTGTTTATATAAACAAACACGTCAATGTGTCTGCCTGCCGTAAACAGCAGCAGCAGTGCGTCCCTGTGGCCCCCGTTTTCCTGTCACACGTCCCCTTGGGTCCGCCCTTCACGTTCCAGCCCTTTCACGGAGCACAAAATTCTACATTAGCTCGACAAGGTTTCAGATAGCAATAAAAAAAAGGACTAGGAAGTGCCTTTATACACATTGTACGACACTATACCCATGTGTGGGCTGGGCTTACTCGCTGTTTGCCTTGGTTAAACGCTCCTCTTAACCAGAGAGCTTCTCCTTCATGGCTTTGATTTATATTTTGGGAATTTGGATTAGTTTCATTAGCACATATTTCGAGGGAAATATTTCCAGTGATAAGAATAAATATGCCATACATAACGTGAGCAACGCGCTTGTCACATTCAGATCTCTGTGTGACGCATTAATTATCCTTTGAGACCGCATCGATTTATCCTTGGCAACGCACGGATTATGGCCAGCAACTCTGTAGCGATAGAGAGCCCTCCCTCCCCTTGGATTTTCTTCTCCATTCAGCTTCAGTTATGTAAAAGTTGTGTAATAATACAATTAAGCACTTTCATGCTGAACGCTGCGTTTGATTAACAGAAATTCCAAGTCAGCCAAGTGAAAGTCTCTCACCAGGGTGGGTGCTGACTTAAACGTTGCCTCCCCCGTGTGCCAGCTGAGAATGGCAATGCGAAGAGAATGCAATTTAATTAAAACGAACGAAATTTCATTTTATTTTCAAGAAGAAATGTAGTAGTAGGTGCCCTCGGGGGAAGTGCTGCAAATTTCAGTTCTAAATGCTGGGTAAATTATTCTACGGAATTGCTATATATTTCGATTTGGAAAACTGACTGAACACAACGGGGCTAATGGGAGTTCAAAGAATTTTGAGGATAAATAAATACCAAATAATAAACATGGCCCATCCATATCGTTCCAGCTAGCCTTGTGCTTATGTGTGCAAGTTTATGCACCAGAGCCACGCTTCATTAAATATCGCTCATACGACACGTTGCGTTTGCTCGCACCGCTTGAGACTCGAGTGAATTTATGAAGCATTTCAGGCACACAATTGGCCGACTATTGAGCCACTGTACTGCCGGGGATCTCTCTGCTGAGGACCATTAAATTTTTATCTTCAATTGCAACGTAGTTGGGAAATTCATTCCGGACTTTATGACCAGCTCCACGTGCTCCTGCTTCTAATTGCCACTGCAAAAACTATTATCAAAGTCTGTCTTCCTTTCATTTTTGCCAAGTGGACTATAAATAAACACACTCACACACACACACACAAACCATAGCTTCGACTTTAACTAAATGTTGAACAAAACTTTTTCCCCCTTTTTTTTTGGTTCTTTCGCTTACTCGTCAGCCTTCGTCCTTCTTTATGCGCTGCCATAAAAAAGAGAGCTGGAATGATTGAAGTGAAAAGTTTGCACACACAAGTTAAACGAAGTTTTTCCCCACAAAGCCGGAATAGGAAAGAAACTAAAGTAAGAAGGACTCAATGGCAAAGTTGTCAGGCAAAGGGATAAGCGGCAATTAACTTTATAATTTTTAACGTTTAAAATTTAAGAAACCGGTACAAGCTGCCACCCACAGTCTCGGAGTTCAGGAAATATCCCTCTGAGGGACCAACTATATTTTCCAGTTTATTAAAGATCCGCACGATAACGTGAATGTCGATTCACTTCCTTAGCCTTTGAAGGGGACTCAATGGAACGTGTAGGGTATTCGGTGCTCGGTGGCGATGTCGGAAGTTCGGGTTAGGCCAAAGCACAGACTTGTGGCCGGAAGTGTGCACGTTGGTAACAGTGTTAGTGTGTGTGCGGCTCGTGCAAGGCGGAGAAGGGGCAGTGGTGTAAGTGCTTTTCCAAGCAAATTGCCAATGTAAATGTTGCAGCAACCAGCAGCAGCAGCAGCAGCAGCGGCAACAACTAAATGCGGCCCACAACAGCTGTGTAAACAGCGGCAGCAAAAGCAACAACGGCAGAAGCACACATTTAACAGTGGGTAAAAATGGGTTTTCTACACAGAAAAAATTTTCATTGGTTGAATTTACCAAATTTTTGGGTTGAATTTACTGTCCATGTATTT
>JAEIIU010033400.1:0-11184 GCA_018874675.1 Drosophila baimaii | reverse complement strand
ACAAATTATCTGCAAGGGTATATAAACTTCGGCTACGCCCGAAATTAGCTTTTCTTACTTGTTTTAAAATGAAATATATTTAAGCTACATATTTATTGCCTTAGTAAAACCAATCAATTTGTTTTTGGTAGCTTTAGCCTATAAATAGCTGCAAAAATATATTTTCATCAAAATACATGGTACTTTCAAGTTGCAAAACAAATATATGCCTTACGATCACATTATTTTATTGTATCTCTGTTGTTGTCTTGTTATGCCCCTCTAAATTATACACTAATTTATGCCAACGCTAGCATATACAATTTGCCAAAAAGCGATAGAAAAAAACAATGAAAGCGTGCCACAACCGAGGAATCGAGAAAAATAAAAAGAAATAGCTACAATTACGATTTTTTTTGGCAGTCTGACAGAATCCACAGCAGCAAACAGTTTCAATCAGAAATAATTTTGCTGCTGCGATACGACGAGGTTTGCTTGTCAAATCGGTAATTGAGATTACTATATATGTTCAAGGAAACCTATCTATTATCTTTCACTGCCAGGATTTGATTTTGTTGTCGGTAAGACTGAATAATATATACTACTATTTTTGCTAGTTAATTCAAGCTTAATTCAATTGGGGATTTATCGGTTAGATAAACATAAAAAGAAAGCTAAAGAAATGGTTTCCAAATTCATTTTAACAATTAATGATGTGACTTTAAAGGTATGTAAAGGAATTAGAGCACTTTGCTTATTTTTTTGAACCACTTATATAGTTTAATAATTTATACCTTTATTTGTCCCCTCCCGTCTTGACTTAAAGATTGGCTTGGCGGTGGCTCTATTAAAAATGCATTAAAAATGCTTAGCTGGATAGTCGCCTAATGGCCCCCGTGTGCTGGATACTTCTGTACTATATACCCCTCTCCCACTCCCCACACCTCTGTTATATTTTCCTGTATTTCTCTGACATTTTCCTGCGTTTTCCACGCACATCACATGGCCGCACGGGTCACTGGTCGTCGTGTGTGCAGATTTGATTGGCAGTTGGCCAGAGAGCTCCTAGAGTCGTCCTCCCTTGTGACTTGGCTCACACATCTTTTCCTGGCACTTTCAAAAGCGAAAATTGTTAACCCAGTTTCGTGGCCTGTTGTCTGCTCGAGTCCTTTCCCGGCTTTTCCGCTCCGCTTCTCGAGCATTTCCACGGAAAACTTTAATGACGTCAATTACTCCTTCCCCTGGGTTAAAGTTGCACTGCAACAGCCTGACTTAGGGATTGCTTTTTAATTGCTGAGAACTGGTGCAGCGGTTGTGTTTGTTTTGGTTTTGTTTATTATTTTCCACGACTCGACTGGGTAGTTTAGAGCTGATGTATATTTGGGTTAATGTTGGGCAGGTCAGAGTTGAATTTATTTTAATAAACAATAATTTTACAACAATATTTTAGAACGGCAATTTCGCTTCTCCCATTGCGGGTAACAGAAGAGCAGCCAGCAGTAGATCGGCGATGCTTTAAAAATATATATTACTCTAACAAAAATACTGCCAATAGTCAATGTTGAGTTGCATACTCTTAAGCTGTACATTTTGATAATATTTAAGCTTAGTTTAAGGATATATTGCCTTCAAGCTGTACTGCGTATAGGATCGGTGTTTGGTAACAGCATACTTTCAAACTGAGTTAAATATGTAAGCAATATATAGAGTGATCTCTCCACTGATGCCATTGGTATAGCGATTGGAGAGAGAAATATAGAGAAACATTCAAGAGCTGTTATAAACTGTTATTGGATAAACACACTTAGATGTTTGTGTATATTTCCATTTGACAGCATCCTGGCGAAAGTGACAGAAAGTCCCACAGATGTCACTTTCGCCCCAGCAGACCCTGGCTTAATTCCGCACTAGGCACAGGCGCCTGATCCTAGTTGTATATAGGACACACGGTGTGCTCCTTATAGGGCCCAGCTGTCAGCGCCTGACAACATCATCAGCATTGGAATCAGCAGCCCGATGGCCGTCAAGTTCCCCACTGAGGGTTAGTGGTGCATCGGCATCGGGTTGCTCCTCCTCCTCCTCTCCTGCTGGGCTTCCGGCGTGCGTCATTGCGTGCAACTATTTCCGCCGTAATTCCGAGTGCGTGTGCCTGTCTCTGCTGCCATCAAATGCAATTAAAAATGAATTTCACTCTCCCACGCGCTCGCAGGGTTTTTTTTTTGTTTAGAATTTTTCCTGACGACAACGACAGCCAGCCCTTTTGCCAGCAAACTTTCTGCATGTGGCAGCCTCCTCTCAATTCGCATTACATAAGCCAGCAATTATGTTCCTTATGGCCTGGCCCTCAACTTTGAACTTGCTTGTTTGCATACGGTTTACACATATATATATATATGTTATATATATATATATATTCATGTACAAATATGTACAGTGCCAGTTGTGGGGGGAAATTCAGGAAGGGGGAGACTGAGCACAAGTTTGTCCTTGTCCTCCATCTGATGTCTGGCAGTTTGGGCTGTGCTGTGCATGCATATATTCCATTTAATTTAAATTATAGTCTTGCCTTTGTCCGGTCCATTGGTTGTACATGTGTAGATATATTCCTTCCAGAAATGGGAATTGCATTTATATTGTCTATTGCAGATTATACAACTTGAGGGCATTTAATTCCTCCGAAAGCTAAATTTAAATCGTTTCATTTATGATGTACTTTTATTTCAGAAATATGCTAGCAAAGGGGTTAAGTTTATTTGGTAATAAATATATATAAAATCTCAGGAATTCACCTTTACTTTCTAGTCAATATTGTTTAACAATGAATATATAAATAAACATTTCTTCACAAATATAACAAGGCATTTTTGGAACTAATTCTGTGGGCCTTTTACAGAATACTAAACTCCATTATAAATGAATATTTTCCAACATAAACAGCCTGCTTCCTGGGCAATAACATTCTATATTATTCCAACAAAGTTTATTTATGCTAATTAAATTTTTCGCTCACCAGAAGCTTCCCCTGAACTTTCATCCTCTGAGGCAGGAGCCACTTTTAATGGCCAGTTTAAAGTTCCTGCAACTTTGTTGCACTTCTACACTTTAGTCTCTGCCTGCTACAACCTTAACAAGCTGCAATTAATTAATGGAAATCGCCTCGAGTGCACTTTCCATGTCGCTGCATCCTCTGCACCTCGGATACCCTGCAAATCACACAACTTTGTGCGAATTAAGCCAAGTTCATGGTCATTGCCAGCTGACAATTGATTGACAACTTGGCCAAATGCTAGCCGCGAAGAGGAGAGAGGCAGTGCGTGCCATCGACCATACACCTCTCTCCACCTCCCCCCCACGAACAGCTTTTACAAAAATAAAGTTAATTAAAAATTGCTCAGCGCGAGAGACAGAGAGCGGGATAGAGAGAACACAGGAGCTACGCCGAGAGCACCTTGAAAATGCAAATGTAATTAAATAAACACGACACCCGACGGGCGCCCATCAGCAGCAGCGGCATGGTGGCATGGTGGGATCAACCGCGACCAGGATTAGATGGACAAAGCCGGCGGAGAGGGGCTAAGGAATTCCTACGGCTATATGGCAGCTGCAAACCGGGGGGATTTATCAGTTTTGGGTCTGAGGGCGGACAGCGGGCGTGCCCGCCGGCTGAGGAAGATAAATTCGATGTCTCGGCGAGCAGGAATTCGGTCTTTGCCGGGACAAGCAGCGAGTTGGGGGGGAAAAAGACGGCCAAGATAAATAGAGGAATACCCACACAACCTTATCCACTTACAAGTTCAACGTAATCAGCATTGGGGTGGTCCTTGTTTTTTTTTTTTAGAAAGAAAGCAAATAAACCCAAAAAAGAGATAGGTACAGGGTCCTTATATTTCTGGTTTCTTTATATTATTATTGATTTTATTGAAGTCTATGGTTTATATTTATGTTGCAATAATATGTTAAACATATTCATCATCTGTATTTTATGTAAATACAATATATATATTAAGCAATTTCTGAGTCATATATGTATTTGTTTAATGATCTTGCAAAAGCACCACTTTAATTGTCTAAGAAACATCGTACAGTGAGAAGTGACTAAGCTATTAGTTATTCACTTAAACATAAGTTAAACTATAGTTATTTTTATGTATTTATAAGATATTAATATATTAATATAAAGAATATAACGACGATTACTTGGAATATTATCCAGCAAACATTGTTTTTAAATAAGCCTAAAAAAAGAATTGAAGATTTCTCCCGAAGATATCTAAGATTTAAAATTTAACATACTATAGTTTCCTTTTCAATGGTTTCCAATTATCGAAGTACCCCTGTAGCCTTGGTATAAACAAAATCATTGGCTAGCAATCCCCGCCACTTTTGGGGTGGGAGGAGGGGGGCGAGGAGTGCATGCACTTTGCGGTTAAATTGATGGACATGTCGCTTTCGCGTCGACAAGTGCAATTGTTCAGGCGCGAAACGAACCGCAACCACTTCATTAGCAGTGTACCCCCGGCTCGCCCAGCTGCCCACTAGTCTCCCTAGACCTCCAGCCCCCCTCCCCTCCTAGCCACCCCAGCAATGGCAATCAAGTAGCTGATTATCCTAGGGGCGTAAACCACCAGCTGCTGGGGATCACACAGGGTATATTTTACCTTAAATTTAAGCTAGATCAAAGCCATAGTTTCCACAATTATATTTTGATATTGATTTTATAATTTAATCAAGGAAAAGCAGGATATTTTATATGTTTACATATAGAAGTACTCATGATACCCACCCCTTCTTTAATTACTAATCCCTGGCTACGCCCCTGGCTGGCTTTGCAGCTGCTGTGAGTGAAAAGCTTTGTGGGAAAGGTAGGGAAAATTTGATTTGTCGCCCCGACGATGTGTTTTGTAGTTGTCGCAATCCGTTATTTCTTTGCTCGGGCGCTGCTAAATGAAAGGCGGCATTGCTGTTGACACTGTTAATTAATGGGAGATTAACTTGTTCATTGTTTCGCTTACGTTTCGCCATTCGCAATGCTCGCATACGCGATATATTCGCTTGCTCACGTGCGAACTCATAAATCACGCATACGCCCGGTTGAACGACCTCGCTGGCAATTAGCCGCGCGACCAGCAAGGGCGTCCTGTCAATGTGTCAGTCAGTCAGTCAGTCAGCCAGCTATTGCTGGCCGCTTTTCCGGTTCCGCCAGCGAGCCGGATTGCGTGCCAAATGATGTGTCACCTCGCAATCAAATGGCGAAGGAGCAAGTGAAGCCACCGCAGCAACGTATTCAAAGCCAAAAATCCAACACGGAGAGAAATATCCACTAGCTTTAGGGTATTTGGTTAGGAAAGGATATAGCTTACCTCCTAAAAGTAATATATTTATGAATATATCCTATAAACAATAAGTTTTTCTTATATAAAATATAGGCAGAGTTTTTCCCAGTGTCAGCTGTATGAACCATACAAAAAAAGCCCCTGGCACTTGGCCAGCTAAGCAGGCTGAGCCATCGCTGTCTCTCGAGTCCTGCGTCCTGCGTCCTGTCTGCGCAGGAGCCATCACTCGAACCTGGAGCCTGGCCCAATTCAATTAGATGCCAAATGCAATTAGCTAAATGGCTTCTCGATGTTGTGATAAGCACCCAATGCCACTGCCACCGCCGTCAACCGATCTTTTTCATGGCCGGCGGGTCGAGGAAACGGACTGGGGAATTGTTATTAAAAGTTTTGTGCCACCGCCGGGGCAAAAGTTCAACATCAGGCAGCGACGGGAAGCCGGGAGACTGTGAACTGTGTAAACTGCGAGCGGGTTTTAGCCAACTTCTGACAAGGGTTTAGACTGCAAGCTGTCGCGCCACTGGTCTGGACAAGGTTGCGCTTTAAATGCGTCGAGTAGTAGTTCGGAACTTAAAATAAACTTTAACTAAGTCACTTGAGTTTGATTTAAATGTGAAGTTTTAAAGAGGAAAGTGATTTAATATTATCCTTTAATAAATTAATTATATTACTTATTTGGCTTTAAATTTCATTAATTATGCGCTTGGCGGAAATGCATAAATGTTTTACATGTCCTTCGAGGCTTGAGTGTTAAGGGAGCTCGATGCCATTAATTAAACACTTATTTCCGGTATGCGGTCACTTGGAATAAATTGTAAAATAAATAAAAAGGAAAGTTTCCATTAATCTCTGCTTTTCCCTGGCTTTATATTTACTTTATTTACATTTTTTTTTCTTGACTCTGTTTATGCTTGCTTGCTGGCCAAACAGTTTATGATTGGGCGGCAATTTATACAAAATGCCGCCATTAAATATGGCGCCTATTTGCTTATGTCCTCACGTAAGCACCGCCCAACGCCCAGCGCCCAACACAAATACACACAGATACAAAAAAAAGAGAGGCAGGCAGGCTGGCAGGCACACACAGACAGAAGCCAATCTTTGTTATACGGGGCGAATGTGTAATATGCTTTTCATACTTTTGTAACTGGCATTTTGGGCTTTTGATGCTCCTTCATCCATCAAGCTGTTTACAGACGCACCAAATATGCTTGAAAGCGTCTGTTTGTGCAAGCTTTAATATTTAATACCTATTTTCCTTTTTTCCCCTAAGCTGTAAAATTCATAGTTTGTTTATTTTGCGAGAGGGCAGGAGGTCTCTCTCTATGATGAGATTACACTGAGGTCATCGGCAAAAGTTTTATTTAAAAGGAGATTTCTGAATGCTTTTAGATTCTGTATTAAATATGTATATTTTCTTTATGTAATTTCTGTTAAAGTTATTAAAATTTGCAAAGATTTGTTCAATTTCTTGATTAAATTTCTTTTAAAGCTAAATATAAATACATATTTTTTAGTGGAGAATTTCTACTAAATACTAGACTTCTCTTCAGGTGTATATATGCAAATGTCTGCTATTATAGCTGCCTGTATATATATATATATCCTCCCACCTGCGACTGCAACCGCATCGATGGTGATCACTGAACTGCAATAATTCGATTTCGATGCGCAGCTCGACGGCGAGAAATCTGGCTGGTTAACTGCTGAAGCCGTAGGTGCAGCAGTGCCTTGCCACTACCTCGGGCGCCTGCAGCAACCTGCAGCTTAATTTGCGGCGCAATCTATGACGAGCAGCAAACGGGGGGGCAGCCTGCCCTTTGCCTTTGTTGATTGCAGCCAGGAGGAAAGGGAAAAGAAAATGACGTGCCATGAAATTGATTGCAAAGTTTTCACCCAAAACCCAGTCTCCGGAACAGACTGAAGAGGAACTCTGGACTCAGGTGGGCGTCGTCGCTGTAGTCGTCGTAGTCAAAGGTCAAAGCAGCGCGCATAGGCAAAGCGAAAAGGGCGGACTCTCAACCCCCTCGAGTGGCAGGTTTATGTTTGCCGGCGCTGTGTCGATCGCATTTTAAATGAGTTTACGTTCAGGCACCTGAAAAAGCCCCCCAAAGCACGCTTTAAATTTGCTGCTCAGCTGCGAGGCAATGTGAACGTCAATTAAAGTGGTTTTATGGCCAAGTTTATACGGAGTGCGGACTACGGACTTCGGGAGGATGTGTTGCCTGATAATAAAACCAGTTGAAGGTGCTTCTACATGGGCAATACAAGCCAGGAAGTATGCATAATCAATGCGTTGTTAATTTCGGCTTTCTTTTCTCTAAACACGTTGTAATCCTTTTTTTTATGCATTTCAATAGACTAAGATTGTTTTTCTTTAGCTTACTTTGCTCTGTAAATTTTTACTTAAATTTTTTGTGACCTTTGCAACTTGATTTTGGAATAAAATTGGTTTTATTTACTTGCAAATTTGTTGGTTTCCTATGGAGACCTGCCAGCAGGACCCAGAACTCTTTTGGAACTGGACCCTGCCAATGGGGCTTGTAAAAAGAAAAGGGTTGACGTCAAAGGATGTAAAAATAGCTGCTGGCCAGCCTGTGTTGGCCAGGAAACGTGGGGAAAATCAGCATCGCAACAAAAAGTGTCCCACAAAAAGTTTCAATTAGTTGAGTGCAGTGTTTAGAAATGGTGACAAGGGGCCCCGAAAGACATTCGTTTTCGGGAGCAGGACAGCCCCGTGAGGGATGGTACTCCCTCCCTCAGCGCTCGGGCACTCCATTTACCATGTTATGTTCGCATTATGTATTTCTTACAGCTCAGCCGACGACGCCGCCCTGTGGCACACTCCCGGCGGATGTCCCTCACAGCTATTTCGGACCACTATCAACACGGCTGGCAGCCACATCAGCACACTCTGCGTCCACATTTCGGAATTAAACATTAAAGGCAATGGCAACGGCTTTTAGCCTCGCTTAACAATTCCGATTGCCCAGCGGAACCAATGCTATTTCATTTTTAAATCACTGAGAACAAAAGTGTTGGGGTTATAATTCTTTATGAATTTATATCATATTTTTATGGGAAATCATGGAAAATGTAGGTAATTCTATAAAGAAGTTACCTACGAAAATATAACCACGTTTTATATTCCTATAACATTGCACAGAAATCAAATCTTTAAATCCGCCTTTTCCAAAAATGATTTATTGCACTTGCATCTGAATTTTCTGCCCGTGCAGTTGGTGTGACAAATGGCTTCCAGCTCCTCCGTTCCCATGTTACTTGATTAATTTCTGGGGAAGGACAGAAGAGGTTCGCTTACCAATATTAACGATGCCATGGTTGGTTAGTTCCCAGCACGACTGCAGTCGCAATATGCTGAGGCTGTGGCTCTGCTTCGGCGAGAAGTAGCCTAGCGCCGCATCCGTGACGTGGTATGCCTGTTGGGGGATCGGGGAAATTGGGAGATTCAATTAGTTCCAGAAACTTCTGGGGGCGGATCCCGCATCCGGGCGACTTGCCTGCAACGAGAACTCGTATAGGGAGGGCAGCAGCTGGGCCACTGCGCCCACCGCCTCGTCCGCGATATTGATGCAGTCCGCCAGGGAGAGCGACACAATGCGGGGCGTCAGACACGCCCACAGTCCCGCCTCGGTCACCTCGTTGCAGCCGGCCAGCTCCAGTTCAAACAAACTCTGGAAATTACGAAGGAAAATGTATTACTTTAAAAGAGGAATTGGTCAATATTTGTGAAGAATGGCGATGGTTTGCAGATCTCTTGACAAAACAAGGTTAATGGTATGATATATGCCTTGATTTAATTTTAAAAATATACATTTAAGTTTTCTCTTTTACAGCTTAAGCCTAAGGCAATCGAAAATCTTGTAAACAAAATTCAATAAACATTTCCAAGCACATTTTGCTTAGCAAAAGTATTTTTCATTTGCCATAAAATATTTATAGACATGCTTCCGTTGTCATAGGTTATGCCAGAATTCGATTTCTAAATAAATAAATATTTACTTGGCCTTAACTTAGATTTCTTGAGAATTATAGATCACAAATAAATAGAATTTTTAAAGTTTTCATAGAAAAATATTACTTGTCTTTACGCAAGTTGGTTTTCATGGCAATGAACTTGATTTCTAGAAAATAAAACAATTAGTTTGTAAATTCTATATCTATACAAGCTGTTGGATAATTCCCAAAGAATTTCGATTTTCTCTAGCCAAAAAAAAATCAAGAAAATGTGAAGGTGTGACTGCGGTGTCATCAAACCGTCAAATGTTTTTACGAGCTGCCGCCTGAAGAATTCAAAAATATACTTTTGGACATTTCACAGCTTTCACAAATGTTGACACTTTAGAGAGCAAGAAATATAAGCCAATCACAGGCGAGAGGAAAATATGAAAAACGAAAATATGTATCTCTGTTTCAGTTAAAAGACGAATACTTTTACACAAAAAATATATATAAATATGTTTATATGAGTATAATAAAACCCAGGTAAATATTTTATTGAATATCTGGCTAAAGAGATTTTAGATTTTCACTTAATTAAATAAAATATTACTTGACAAGCGAAGAGAAATTAAATTTCTTTAAAAGTCTCCTGATTTTGTAGTTTGTTTTTGATATTTAAGGTATTTCGAAACCTAATAAATTCAAATTTGGTTAAGCCATGTAAATTAGAGTTTAATTTATGCAATTAGTTTCCTTCAAAGTTGTGTCCGCACAAAATGTGAAACATAATTGGGTCTCTGTAATTCATGGACACACTGGACACACACATCCACTCCATACGTATATCAGGCGGTTGACCGTAAACAAAACGCAGAGAACTGCATGCCCCAAACTCTTGCTCTGAGCATGGGAATGCGAGCAAATTGAATGGAAAACCCGACCACAGAGAGGCAAACAAATTACCGCCAGTAAAAACTGGTGCCACCTGCAACGATAAAGTACCCAAAAGGCAGCGGGGAATCCCATGAAATTAAATTAAATTGCATTGGTCCTTACTTTGCAGGCGGGGATTTTGTAAGGTAAAGTTTTCCGCCAACTAAATGTTATTTTTCCATGCACTTTAAGTCCCTGTAACTCGATAGACTTTGACCTTTTCAAGAGCAAAAAGCATCTCAAGCGGAAGTCAAAGCTGGGAAAAACACATCACACATCTCAGACTTTGTGTCGCGCTGTAAGGAGAGGAGTGGACAGGACATGGTCGCCATTGTTGTTCGGTTCCCTGGAGACCGTTACATATTTCCCTTTTCCCGTCGCGCCGGAAACAAAGCAACAAAAGCGATAAACAGCAAATGCAGCCGGAAGCACGATATAAAAATGAAAATCGCAAGGATGCTCACATAAACACGAAATACATTACCCTGGGAGGAAAAAAAATAAATACATAACCCACTCCCGCAGCACGCCGCACGCCGAACCATAATTATTTTTATTGTCGGGACACCGAAACGAGAACAGCTAAGGCAGCAAGATACGAATTTAATCCGTATCCTTAATGGCAATACCCAAGGTAATAAATCAAAATTAAATCTTGGGACATAAATCCAGCCTTAATTTGGTTTCTAAGCTGGAAAAAATAAGGCTTTAATGTGGGATGGGTCATTAGGGAACATGCCTACCTATGTTTTATATGTTTTATATGTTTTATAAGTTCTAATTTCTTTTGATTCCAGAAGAACACAACTTATTTTACTTGATTCAGTAGATAATTGTGGTTGTAGATGGATAGGTATTAAATAGTAAGGTTTTAATTCCATTTAAGGGCTTACAGGGGTCAAAAATGTCTCAGGAGTATTCTGTTGAAATTTCAAGCAATTTGGTGAAGAATTGACGGATATATGATTTTTTTAAA
>JAEIIU010033373.1:0-39174 GCA_018874675.1 Drosophila baimaii | reverse complement strand
TGTACTTTGTTTGACAAATAAAAGCCGCAGTGAGGGGAGCTTTGCCGATAAAACGGTGCAAGATAGCGCCGGGGAGGCCGCAGGGGTTCGTTCCCGAGGAACGGCTCTCTGTCCGTGTAACTGACAGGTCGCACATATGTGCCTGTGGACGGCAGTGGGCGCGCGGGGGTGTGTTTGTGCAGAGTCTTCACATCGTTTGACTTTACGAGCCAGTCCAAGTGCCCTGCGACCGTTGGGTGTCTGGTTATACCCTGCTTCCGGTGGGGCATACGTACTAAAGCGGCAACTGCAACAACGTAGGATGTCACATTCTGATCCCGAAGAGAAAGGAGCTGGAAGTGCTTTTAAATTAGTTAATGTTCTTAATTTGGCATCCAAAAAATTTTGAAAAATGAATTGAGTTAAAACTATACGGCTCGTTTTCTCAATACCTAGTCAATGTCCAGCTTAATTGAAGCCAAATTACCCTAATACCAATTCTTTTTCCCAGCTTACCCTACGTTCTAACCTATTCTCTCCCAAAGAAACCACATTTTGTAGAACTGAGAGTTTATCTTCCCTGGAAATGCTAACATTTTTACTTAGTGGAGTTCTGGGTTAGGGTGATGTCCTGGTCGTGGCCTTCCTTGGCCTTGACTCCGGAACTTAACGAATCCTGTTGTTGATGCTGTCGACAACTGTCTTTCGTCTTTCTTCGCTGTCTGTTTGATAATAATCAACGCTGACGACGTTGCCATTTCATATGTTTGCCAACATGAGAGCGGCCATCGCCGATATGCTCGTATTTATGTCTCGGCGGGGTGTGTTTATGTGCATCCTAGTATTGGAGCATGTTTTTCCTTCCCACTCATATTTGTTCCTATTGTTAGACAGACACAGACCCAGACCCAGACCCAGGCCCGGTAATCCCTCCGCCGACTTTAAACCGGACTTAAAGTAGGCCATAGCAGGCGACGTCTCCGCGCCCAGCCTGCGTGATTCTGGTCACGGCTGTCGGCTTGGCTCATTTTTGGCGCTGGTTAAAACTAATTAAAATCGGGCCCCGACTTAAAATGCAAACGAGCCGAGCGCCGGCAGCGGATGTCACTGCCGCCTTTTGGGCTTCATTTAAAAATGCCGAAACTTGAGCCGGTCGCAGGCAGGCAGGCGGCGGCACACTTCGAAATTGAAATTCTCGTTACGCATCTCGGGATTTGTGTCACTGGTGTTTGCTCATACTGGGCAATCAATGCATACAGGCCCAGGCCGGAGTCATGATTACAGCTCGCATATTAATCAACTGACCAAAACATACAAGCCCCGTTTATGACTCGTCAATGTCCTGCCTGCTGCATCCTCCTGCGTCCCCCGTCCGGAATTTGTTTTGCCCAACGTTTGTGTGTTAGTTAATTGCACTTTCCCACTCTCGCATGGGTCCAGCACGGCGGGTGTGTGTGTGCGAGAGTGGGCGGAGTGTGTGTCCAGGGATTCATTGGCAAACACAAATCGCCGCTTGACTGCTGAAAATTTCAATAAATGATTGCATACTTTTGAGAGCTGCCATATTTGTCGGCATGTTCGGGTTTTATTTATTTGCCGGCTTGCTGCCCGCCACTTTTGGCCCTGCGACAGCGGCTTAAAGTTATTTCGGTTTCGAATTCATTTGTTTCGATTCGAACTGTGATCCATATTTGGCTTATTATCGAGTACAAAGAAGTTTCTGGGTCAAAATACTAATAGCATTGCATTATAGTATGGCCTCATTTGCTAGATTGACTGCTGGAACGCGGAAAAATGGGGAATATAATAACCATTATATTAGTTTAATTTTACCAATCATTATGCAAACATTTGGTAAAAAAGTTATTAAATAAAATAGGTGAGTTTTTAACTTTTTGTGTATTAAATTGAAAGCCTGTGTTTTTAGCTTGTATAAAAACCTATCAGGAATCAAACATTATCAGTTTGTTTCGCTCAATGTTATGAAGGCATAAATGTGTTTGTATTTAAATTTTTTGACTCGGTTTGTTTAACCAGGAATAAACATAAAATACTCATCCATTTGGTTCACACGTGTTCCTATATGCCTGCTTTAGTTAAGAGTACATACACTGTTACAAAAAAAGAAAGAATAGTAGAAGTTGAAGTGATTGTATTAAATCTTAAAAAGATGTAAGTTGCCTTTGCATTAAATACAAATTGTATTATGTTGTACACAAAATACTCCAGTACTTAAGCCTATTTAGTGTACATTAGAATACTTTAAGCCCTTCTATTTTAATATAAATAATACTTAATTTAAGTAATACAGACCATTTTCGAACTTATAAACAAATTAGATAAGTTGACATTTTCGTTTTACATAGATATTTAATTCATTTATATTTTTTTGCCTTGAAATATTATATTAAATATTATTATGGATTAAAAAAGTGAAATATATTTTGCTTTCGGAAATAGTAACACCGCCAAACTGCTGGATAAATACTAATTTCAAATATTCTTATCAGAATAATAAAAAATATTTCTAGAAAATTAACTTGATTCGAATTTCACAATTTCTGATTTCTCCGCTTTATTTGTTTTAATAATTGTATGCATACTGAAAAAGTTGAACATATATGAAATGATTTATTGCTTTGTGCCTCCCAAGTTCGCTCTTCGTGTGAAATCCAGCACGTGTTTTTTACATTTGTCTGTGTGTACATCCCCGACTATTATAAAAGGCATAACAATGATGCTAACAACGGCAAACAGAAATCGGCTGGACAAATGGAACGTACGTACATATGTCCGTACATATGTAGTTGCTCGAACAAACGGACAAAAAATAATAGACAAACCAATCCCCGAAAAACCGGCGAAAAACATTTAGAAACATTGTGGTCGCCGCTTCTCACAGCTGAAATGCCGCGACATGCTGAGGGGATTGTGGGGACTCTTGGGGGGAGTTCGGCAGACAGGGGGACGGGACTGTTATATAATAAACACACGCGGCTTGGCTTTGTGGGCTAACTAGACAGGGCGGCAGGCCGACAGACAGATAGACGGACAGACGGACAGACGGACAGACGGACAGACAGATACACGGACAGACAGACGGATGGATACATTGGTGAGCCTCGAATGGCCGCCGCCACCGGGCTCTGTCGCTGACACGGGAGCCTGAGAACTCGCCGCAGATTTCTGGCTTCTGGATGTTGTTGTGCTGATGGCGCCGAACCTGGCATTTTGCGCATTTGTTTTGGCAAACCGTGCGGGTGGGGATGAGCGGGGTGCGGCTCCTCTTTCTCTGTGGGTTAATTAGGCATAGGTGCAGGTTATCATGAAGTTTGTCGCAATAACAATTGAAATTGAACGAATTAATCGCCGAGTCAGGCGGCGGCAATGGCGTAGCGGTCTCCTCCAGCTCTTGGCACTAATATATCGCTGGGAAATTTCCTTATATTCCAATTACAAGTGACGCCCTGGTGAACTGTGATTTCATCAGCCGCCGCCGTCAGTCCGTCAATGTCCCATTCCCGTCGGGCAATCAATCAATGCGGAACCGTACCCCACGGCGAGCAACACGTGTTTCCCCCGACGGAGTCCGGTGGGCACGTGATGGCCCCCCAGCCCCCCCTGCTGGACTACAAGTCGTCGTGTTACAGTGCGGATCAAAACCGACTATGTGTGGCGGCGGCTTCCGATTCACACTATGCGCAATTCCCCAGCGGGATTGCGTCACTCGAACTGGCGCTTTCTGCCGGCGAAGCGGTTTATTTTAAACCTAATTATAAGGCAAGCCCATCGGACTTACATGAATGAATGAAAGCCCGCGCTGATAAGCGTTCGAGGGGCTGCGATATGTGTTCCGACATGCGACTCGCGACTCTGAAATCTGAAAACATTGGACTCAGCACTATGTCGCTCCAGACAGGGGTAAGCAGCTCATTAATTCGGACCTCTGACTGGGCCCCAGACTGTAGCGATGTGCGGAACGTGGTCCATAATGTGATTGGATAAAGGCAAATTTGGGTTATTTCATAGCTCCTACTTCTACAAGCTTGCAGGACAATATCTACAGGATATATTGCAAAAAAGACACAGCTTACAACTTAAATATCCGTTTATTTACCACTTTAAGTGTGGCATTTATTTATTATTGTTCTATGTGGCTCCTTAGCTTCGCCTTGGATACTGCTAACTAAAATAAAGCATGGGGTTCTCTATATATAATATAAACATGTATAGCTGCCTGATCACTATCACTATTCCATCTATGTTTAATTCATTGCCCATGCTTTATGTGCCTCCGAATACAACAATTGTTCTTCATCAGCGAATCGCTTTAATTCGGCGACTGTCGCGAGGCAGAGACAGGCTGACGGACGACTTGGATTTGACCCCTGCTTGTCACGCGGCTCACGTGCAGTGTTCCCGGCAGGTAGTTAACGGTCTATTAATGCGGTTGCCAGGCAAGGGCCCGGGCGTCTGCCACGCGCCTCCCCGCACGCGCCACCCATGCGGCGTATGAGTAATATGCGCCACGACCTTCAACAAGTTGCCTAGTTGACGACGCCCGACTTGACTCGGATTCGAATCCTGGGCGCTGTATTCGGTTTCTGTTGCTCCTTCTGCTTCTTTTGACATCACACAGCTGCGGCAGGAAGCGTACTAATTAGCAAATAAATAAAAACACGCTGGGAAATACGCACCGTGGGCCAACCAGGACACGCATACGTGAGGAGCGACTGTGTCTGTATCTGTGTGTGTATCTGGCTGCCCCCGACTCTTGCCCTGCCACGGAAGCTGGCAAATTTTTTGTGTGTCGATGCAGGACGACAGGACTGAAAGGTTTTGCTGCTGCCTGCAGTTTCGCACGTCGCCCAGGCCGGGCTTGAGTCCTCCTGCCCTCTGCAGGAGGGCGGAGGGGCATCTCGTGGTCCGTGCCGATTTTTCGGTCGCTCACGTAGGACACGTAATTGAAAATTAACTTGTCTGCCTTGTCGGCACCGACTCAGAGTCAGTCCGCCGCATACGAAAGCAGAAGGCAAGGCGTTCTCAGTTGCTAAACATGGAGATTTATTCACAATACTTGGGGGTTCCTAATTAAAGCTATACACCGACTAGCACACTACCAGCGCGGCTCTACCAGAAGCGACACTGCTCCGCGAAGTTCATCCGGGCTCCGCTCGGGCACTTGAACACCTCCGCGAACTTGGGCACCTGGCTGAGGGCGTAGTTGAGCCGCTGGCTGCCCAGGTCATGGTATATGTCGCCCTCGTCGCCGCAGAAGAAGTGCGAAAACTGCAGAAAGTAAAGCCGAGCGTCGTCCGGATTGTCCATCCAGTCGCCGCCGTAGGTCTGCAGCGCCAGCCGGGATCCGCTGACGTCCGAGGTGCGCTCGTTCAGCATCACGGAGCTGTCATTGAGGCATCTCACGGCCTCCGTGTAGCTCTGCAGCAGGCCGAGCTGGTCGCTAAAGTTGCCCATGTGACCGTCCGCATCGTAGTCCACCAGGTCCGTGTCGAAGGCGTGCATCATCTCGTGGCCCAGGGTGTTGGCCAGGTCCCCGTACAGCAGCGCCGGCCAGAAGTCAGGATGGAAGAAGGGCAACCGGACGTAGGAGTACGGCACAAAGATGATGTCGCCCAGGCAGTAGAAGTAGGGCGTGGCGTCTATGTTGTCGGAGAACTCGGGCTCGTGCATGTTGAAGCTGTGCCAGATCGCCCTCTCCGTCTGATTCGTCGTGCCCTCCAGGTCGGAGATCAGCGAGTTGTAGTAGAGCAGGCTGTTTAGGTGGTTCTCGTAGAAGTCCTGGCCCACGACCCACCGGCGATCGGCCTCCCAGTAGAACTGGTCGGAGACATTGACCGGCAAGTTGCCCACGTTGATGCGCATTTGGTGCGCCTTGGTCTTCAGCGCCTCCACCATATCCTGGCTGAGATTGAAGGGATTGCTCTCCACCCTCAGCTCCAGCTGGCCTCGCAGCTCCTCAAACACTCGGCGGATGACGCGCTCGTCGGCTCTCCGTCGCTGGGCGTAGAATCTGTGCTCGTAGACGTAGTTCATCGGCAGGTAGAGGGAGCGGCGCATGTGGCGGATGCAGCGCAGGGGCTGTGACTTAGTGTCCGGTGTCCAGTTGGCCAGCGGGTTGTGCGGCAGACCGACGACGTGGCTGAGGAATCTCGCTAGGCTGTAGCGGTTGAGCAGCAGATTGTCAGCTCGGTTGAGGTACTCCACGTGGCGCCTGATGGCCGCCAAGTCGTCCACCTGGAAGACGTGACTGCCTTCCACCGATCTGTTCAGCTGGAGTCTCAGGATCTGGTCCCACTCCAGGCCAGGCACCTGTGGCCGAATGCTCTCCAGACTGCAGGTTTCAAAGCTCTCGTCGGGTTGATTAGACCTTTCCAGGCTGGTCAAGTTTGTTTCCAAGAGTCTGAACTGTTCCCGGAGCTGTTCGTAGGGGGGCAAGGGACCGTCGGCTAGGCCATGGCGACTCAGGGCTTCGTAAATGTCGGAGGTGAGATGCAGGCTCAGGTGATGGTTGTGCGGCTGCAGGAAGAGCATGTGGTGGCTGGTGTTGTGCCATCGCACTTCCAGCTGGACAAAGTGGCTGCTGTAGCCGTACCGGCCCAGGATAGCCAGCAGTTCCGACCAGTGCGTGGCCTTCAGGGTCGACGGCAGCTGGTGGTCCAGCAGCTCCAGGTAGCGGGTAAGGTTGGGCTCGCCCAGCGCGATGCAGTCCTGAAAGTGGCTGGCCAGCTTCTGGAACATGGGGAATTCGAAATAGCTCGTATTCCGCTGAAGCTCAACGAAGAGCTCTCCGTAATGGTCGTTGATCTGGCCCTCGCTCATGGTGGTGGCCGTGGCATCGCTGCCGTGCTTCTCCCGCCACTTGCCGCAGGCATAGGCGTAGAAGTCGTCGCAGGGCTCCTTCTCGCTGTCCACGTAGCTCATGAGCAGCTCGATATGTTGCTGGTTGACCGTCGGACTGCAGATGCTGTGGTAGGGACAAGTGCGGTTCAGATTTATTGAGTATGGAGCACTGTAAGCATAGTTGGCACTGGCCAGGAATGTTAAGAGTGTCCACAGGAGGTGCCTTGGTGCCATTTTTATGGTATTTATTCTCTTGATATTTTGATTTTTCACACTTTCGGGAACTTTCAACTAGTTTCCGGTTGAGGTTCTTTGACTTTGATCAGATATTTTCGTTGCTGCATATATGCAAACATGTCCGACGATAGAGAATCGTTTCTATTTTAATTAACTTAACACGACTGTGAGGGTTTTCGGTTTATTCCAAGCGAATGTTGCGCGTCTGCCGCTTGCTTAAATACAACTAAAAACTCGTTTCACGCGGTTTCGATTTTATGTAGATTCCGTATTCGTATTCGCATTTTCACTCTCCCTGCGGCTACACGAAATACTTACCCACACAGGAGCGAGCTTCTTGCAGCTCGGCTCTTTTTTCGCTTGGTTAGCTTATCAGCGCTTTAAATACGTCTTTCGTTTGGTGTGACGAGGTTAGATAAGCACACTGAAAGAATTCGGAGGGTATTCTGAACATGATTTCAACACTCTTGACATTATTATAATTATTTTCAATACAGTGATGTTAGTTCTCTGTCAGTCAGTTTTGTAAATCTGCTTTTAATATGCATATCTGGTATAAGCATGAGTTTGGTCTTTGATTAGAAAGATTTCCCTTACGAATTTTTTGGAAATGTATAAATAAATGTGAAAAATCAATAAATCAAATATAAATTAGGCGTTTTGATCAAATTTCACATTGAGAAAACAAATAAAATTTCCCTGAATAGAACTGATAATAGTTTAACAAGCAAATAACATTCTGTACCACAAACTTGAAGCCGATCTAGACTTGTTTGAATGCTTGTTTTTTTTTTATTTGATTTTCACGTATTATGTATTCCATGGCTTATTCATAGTATTTGTTTATGCCAGACCAAATACATGAATTTAATACATTAGTTCAGCAGTAAATTAAATTAAATTAAATTGAATTATATGATTATTATATTCAAATTACATAATTGGCTTACAAATGTAATAGAAACTCTTCTTACCAAAAATTCAAATGTAATTTATTTTTAAGAGTTACAGAAAAATATAAATTGTTTCCAACTTAAACCTAAAATCTCAGTGTCCGGATGTAAAATTCATTTTTCGTTTAGCAGTGTACAGTAAATGCTTCTACATATCTGTCGGGGCTTGGCTGATGACTCTCTACTCAATACTATTATTAATTGTAATAATTCGAACTTTAGTTATTAGTTTAGATCGCTGCTCGAAAGGCGCCGCCTGATAAGAGCTTCGGATTAATGGATGACGCAATTGAAAGTGCAATTCATGATTGCGATTAACCTCAAGCACGAGACATGCTTTGCCCCGGCCACACAAGCGCCCCATATATAATATACTATATATGTTCCCGTTTATGTTCGTGTTCAGATAATGCCCTAACCATGCTTCTGCGGTCGCTCTGTCTCCGGATGGGGGCTTGTCAAAGGTGCTGTGGATTCTCTGCTGTGCCTGGCCCGAGTCTAATTATATTTCTTATTTTTCTGAACCCCCATGTTCCTTAGGTTAAATATATGTGAAATTTCGCATGAGCTTCGCTGAAATAAACACAGAATATTCCTTATTCATGGCGAGTATTATTTATGATTACACACATCAACGGCTCCTAATCAGTGAAGTTCAATCCCTCGTTCAATATTAAATGCATGCGTTTTAATTAATTTGCCATTTAGCATAAAGAAGGAGACACACTCTTTTATTTATCCATTAGCGGCACAGTGGAAATTCCACAATATTAATTAATTAATCGATTTAAAACACGCGTTGCTTTAACAGGTGAAAATAACTTGCTATAAATCAGGGAGACGTCGCGCGAATTTATGCAAATTTATTGAAAATGCTTTAAATGTGTTTATGCGCGGCCACGGCAAGGAACGCGACGTGTGTCCTGTGTATCAAAGAGAAAATCAAGCGATAATTATTTATATTAAAAATTTCACTTTTTCGGCACATAACTCATTAAATGCCATATAGACAAAAGGCCGCGTCGGTGCGGCCAAAGCGGCATACGGCATAAAGCGAAATATGCAATTTAATTTATTAATATATTAAAAAGCGCGGCAAACGGCAAACGAAAATTAATCTGCGCATCCCAGGCCATCCCGCGGCCGGGGCCAAAGAGATTCGAGAAGAATGCCAGTCGTTAACGGGTCAATGGCAACACAACACTTCCGCCCACTTCTGGAAGCTGGAAGCTGGAAGTGGCGTCGGCCCAGGCCGCTTCACTGCATCGCCGCCAAAAGAAGGATGGCCCTGGTGGCGCCTCGCTGGAGCGCCCAATTCATATTTCAAGCACGCTTCGCGGGGCGGCTCGGCTTCGCCTCTTGCGTCTTATCGATGCTATCAGAGCGAATTCTTTGCGTCACGTTGATCACGGTCAAACGGACGAGGAATTTCTCATCCCAGAGGAAGGCTTCCTACATTCAGATGGCCCAGGAATGGGAAATTCCCCATACGTAGTCCTGTCGGCAAGGACAATCCCTTGTTTAACACAATTCCTCCGTCAGCTCGTCTCTAAAGAGTACAGTATATTTTGTAGGAATTAGTTTAAACATGCATTCCTTTGTTATATCGTTCGGAAAAAGTACAGAAATCCTTGAAACATATTCCGAGTATCTAGTAGTTAATCCAATTTCAATATATATCCCCAAATAAATAGGGATAATTCGTCAATCTCATGACTACCTTACCAGGTATCTCATTTTCGATGCCCACCACTTAATCGTTGTTACGTCTCCCCATTTGTATACCCTCCCCTGCTAAGGATATTATGATTTTTGTCAGAAGTTTGTAACGCAGTGAAGGAGACATATGTAACCTTATTTATCTTATATATGAATATATATATTCGGCTGATTATCAACAGCCGAGTTGAACTAGCCACGTCCGTGTCTCCATCGGTCAGTTTTAGAGCTATCTAAACTTTGCAGATAGTCAGAACGGTCCTGATCGGACCACCATATCTTATGGATGTCATGGAAATTAACTCAAAAATAGTAGAAAAATAATATAGCTTCGTTCAAAAATATGGAAATGTTTAATGATTTCCATTTCGATTTCGTTCAAAAATATGGAAATGTTTAATGATTTCCAAACTACGGAATAAAAGAACCAGAGAAAAAATGGATACTGAAAAGGGCCTTATACCGATCACATAAATGTTACGATTATTTTTCCTTGAACTCTACTAGCTACTAATAACAACTCTAAGAATACTAATTGTTATAGCTGTAAGGGCATATAAGCTTCGACTTGCCAATGTCAGATTTATTTCTTGTTTTTTTCTCTGATTTCGATGGCATTAAAAATATATCTGCGGTTCGTTTCCACTCCACAGTCCGCGGACTGCTCTTGCCTTTAAAAGCCAGAGACAGAGGAAAAACCCTCTTCGCTCTTCAGTTTTTCAGTCCACTCTCAAGTTACTCGCACTCGAAGTAATTCAATTCAATTTCCGACGTCTCTGGGCTACACAAACGACGGTTTTAAAGTTATTGAAAGCCCAGGCCGGAGTGTTGGGTAGATATTGTGGAAAACCTTTTACTTTCTCGCCCATTGAGCCCAACTTGGCGAATTTGTTGTCTAGACAAAGTCGCTGCCATGCATGGAAATATGCCACGTGGCTATTAGCAAATTGGAACAGTCTGTTTAAAGGCCCGACTATGTCGCAGATGATACAATAACGAGACATTTCCTTTCACATTTTCACAGCAGTCATCATTGGCAGGTGGGACCCCACCTGAGCTCTCTCTCTCCCGCAATCTTTGCTCGTTCGAATTTACTGCTTTCGAAGTGATTTGCATAAGGTGGTAAATGGCAAACAAAGTTCAGCTCGCATAACGGAGGCGACATCCTCCATCCAGGTTCTGGCTTGAATCGTATCAAAATCAGAGCTCATCCCCTGAGCCCTGCTCTCGCCTTTCTCCCTTCTCCTCACTCCGTTCCTTGCCGCAAATCACAAGATGCAGAAATTTCAGTGTGTGATTTTTATTGTGGCTGCAACTCGCTGGGGTCTTGTTAGCATTCCCATTTTTGGGCGAGATTTTTGCAATCATGCTGGGATGCTGGAGATTCCCAGTTGCCGCACACACGAGGTGTTAATTGGAATTCGCATTTAATAGCCTTCTTGACAGCTGCCGTCCGTGCATCTTTATTATCCTTTGCTGGCCAGAGGGGGAGGGACCTGCATTGCATTTGCAGGCCATAAACTATTTGCAATTTCCGCAGGTCAACTGGATCAGGATCGGGATCGGGAACGGGACTTTCCTGGAAGGTTCGCGAAAGCAATTAAATTACTCTTACCGCGGGAAATCCATTAGGTTGACAGCTGCGGCAAATGAGCTTTACCTGATGGGTGATCAGCGGATTAAAGCGTATGCGCGGTAATCCTCGCGGGTTTCGGGAACAGGCATCCTTCTACCTGTTACCTGTGACTCCCAGAAGCACAGCCCACTCCTACCTTTTACCTGCGATTACTATAAGAACTGGGACCCCGGCGGAGAGAGGCACAGTTACAAACTGCAACGTCTAACGTGAACATCACAATTCCAAAAGCGAAAACCAAGATGGTTCTGACCAACTCCACACCCAACAACAACAAGCACCACGAGATGATCGTGGACACGGCGGCCATGAACAGCGAGGATCTCAGCGAGCTGCTGCAGCTGAATGCCGAGATCGAGGAGCGTCGTCGGTCCAGCCACCACGGGAACGCAAGCAACGCCTGCGGCCTACTCCGGGCCACCATGACCCGGGAGGAGCTCTTCGAGATCTCCTCGCTGGATGACGATCGCTTCCTCACGGCCCTCGAGCACCAGAACTCCTATGTGATGCCTGCCCGCGTTCAGGTCACGGACCTGGACCTGTCCAGCATTGAGAATCTCATGAAGTATTTCGACGAGGAGGTTCCAGTCACACCCACCAAGAACCTGGAGGCCTCCAAGATGGCCGCCTGCTCGGGTAAAGTGGCCAGCGCTATTGCCAAGCTCGGCATCCAGGCGGATCCGGTCACGCCGCCCAAGCCCAAGATGAGCGGCAAGCAGAAGATCAGCGAACTGAAGCAGAAGTACGAGCAGCAGCCGGAGATGCAGACCCCACGAGGCGCCGCCCGGGCACCCGGAAAGAACTCCGCCACGCTGCCCAAGAAGGTAAAGGAAATGGCCCAGCTGTTCAACTCGAAGATCAGCCAGGTGATACGCCGCGCCGAGGAGCCGCAGTACGTCCAGCTCCAGAACGAGCTGTCGCCAGAGGCCAAGGCCCAGCCGAAATCCCGCCTCAAGTCGGAGACCTCGAGCTGTGGTCCCTGCCTGGTGGCCGAGGAGGTGTTCCGTGAGCTGAGCGTGAAGGACAAGGCTCTGCTCTTCAACCAGTTTGTGGGCGACATGGCGGCCAAGCATCCCAGGTTCAACGCCCATGCCGCGGATATCAAGGCGAAGGTGAAGAAGCAGATGGCCCGCGGCGAGGTAGTGGCAGAGCAGCAGGCCAGTGTCAAGCACCTGGCCCAGGAGCTGGAGGCCAAGTGCATTCTGGAGCACGGTTCGCCACCGCGACCCGGCGGACCTTCACCATCCAAGCCATCCGAGAGCAAGCCGGAGACTCCTACGTCCCAGCTGCATGTGAGCACGCTCACGGTGATCCTGAAGCCCAGTCCGGAAGCAACACGCACTCGACGGTGCCTGGAACGCCAGGACGACAGCCATGCCCGGGAAACATCCCAGAAGCGGAACCTGGACGCCATACGACGGGCTCTGCCCACCGAGGCCTATGCGCCGCCCAAGAAGATCCGACGCACTCGTCAGGAGCGCAGCAGCGGCTGCGAGAGCCAAATGTTTTTTCAGAACGAGCACCTGGAGACCCTCTTCTACAGCTGGCTCAGCACAGAGAACGGCGTGCAGTTCGACATCACTAGTGTCTGCAACACCCAGCAGCCCATTGAGATAGCCGCCAAGGAGGAGGACCTGCTGGAGCAGCCGCTGCCCGAGACGAGCGCTGCTTCCATGGGAGAGGTCAGCCAGAAGACCGCCGTTGAGCAGCTGCTGGAAGAGGCCATAGCCAAGTTGGAGCTGGAAAACAAGAGCAAGGAGGACGATCAGGCCGAGGAGAAGGAGGTGGACACCGCCCAGTCTGAAACAGTTAAGAGCACTCCGCGCCGGGTGAAGCGTCAGGCTCCGCCAGTGCCTGCTCCGCGACCCAGCTTAAGCCAAACCCAGTCCAGTGCCTCCAGCTGCAAGCAATCCGAAGCTGAGGAGAGCGAGTCCGGGTTGTCTACACTACCAAAGGTAAGTCCCAAGATTGTTGAGATAAAGGAATCCGTACTAACCACTCATTTCTCTTTCCTCCAGATAACCAGCGACGAATCTCAGCCGGAAACACCCAAGGAAGGCCAGGAGCAAACTCACTTTGACTTTGCCAAGCCCCAGCGTCCTCCCCGCAAGAAGAAGATGCGCCGCACCCTGACCTGGAAGAAGGAAAACTCCATAGTGGAGGCCACAGCAAATGCCATCACTTCCACGGATTCTGACTCGGACTACAAGCCGCCTGCCTCGGCACCCACCAAGAAGAAGATGGAAGTCGCCTCCAGCCTGCCCGAAGCTAGCTACATTGAGCTGGACAAGTCCCTGATGCGCCACGTGAACTCGCCGCGAAAAATCAAGTCTGCCTACACCCTGACAGTGATGTCCTCGCCCTCGCCGAATGCCGACAGCGATCAGTCGCCGGCACATACGCCCAGGCAGTCCCTGGCGGCTCAGCCCTTAAGGGACAGCTTTATAGACCAGGGATTCGAGACATGCTCGAACGATCCCATGGACAGCAGCCCGATGCGACGATCCTCCTTCGGCAACAGCGGCTCGAAGCCCTCTGGCTTCTCAACACCCGTCAAGGGACGCTTCGTCTCCAGTCCGGCCCAGCAGCAGCTGTTTAGCCCCATTCCCGTCCAGGAGAGGCCGCGACGCAGTTCCCTGGCCATGCAGGTGATTCGTGAGGACCAACCGCTTGATCTGGACGGCATTTCCACAACACCCTCGACGCCCTGCAGCGAGCGCGAGTTCTTCGCCAATGCTCCCACCGTGGATATCAACTCCTCTCAGGACGACATTCCAGCCACGAAGGCACACTCGATGTTCTGGATCACAGCCGGGGACTTCACCGTGTCCCTGGAGATATTCCACAACAGCCCCGAGCGCCTGCGCCTGCTGTACGAGATCTTCACCCAGAAGAGCTGGGAGACGCGGGACCTGGCCTTCGGCATCGACGGGCACAAGTTCATCCGGGGCGGAGGAGGCTCGAACTCGGCCCGACAGACACTGCCCGACCGCCCGCCCAGCGTCCAGGGCTGCTCCCACTACTGGTTCGCCAGCGGAGACCTGGCCGTGCCCTTCAGCGGCAAACTGATGACCGGCGAAAAGGTGGAGAAGCTGTTCGGCTTCCTCGACTCGGAGAAGTCGGATTTGCGCTTTGGCGTGGATCACATCGAGTTCAGCAGCGTTCCCGAGTTCTGGCCCACTACCCAGAAGTACTCGATCGAGAGCAGCTACAGCATGCTGGTGGGCCTGCAGACTGGCGCCAGCAATGGCCTGGAGGGACGCAGCAAGTACTCCTGGCCCAACAACAGCGGCAACGCCAACCAGACGATAAAGACCAGTGACCTGGACCAGACGGAGTTCGAGTCGGATAGCTTCAGCAACAACAGCGGCAGGCTGTCCTTCTCGCCGGACATGTTCTCCCTTGACTACGAGGCGGTGCCCCTGGACGAGCTGTTTGCCAAGGCGGCTCCCGGTGCCGCCGTTTCCGCCGCTCCCGTCATGTCCGTACCCCAAATGATGCAGACCCTGAAGCAGCAGCAAAGCAAGCTCCGGAGCGTGGAGCAACGCATCCGCAGCTACGACAAGCCCTCCAATCTCGCCGATGGCTCGCTGGAGCACTGCCGCAACACGCCGGAGTATGTGCACAAGCTGCGCTCCATCATCAGGGCCATCGACAACATTGGACGCGACGATGGCTTCCGCGCCTGCTCGATGGAGCAGCTCGAGAGCTTCATGTACTTCCTCAGCGAGTATGCAGACATTTGCCTGGCCAACTGCAGTGAGCATATGGACAAGATACTCGACACTCTGCTGGATCGTCGGGCCGTGGAGGTCTGAAAAATAATTATATACTTCCTAGAATAAGTTCCTTTAATCCTTAAGATACTAGACAACAACATTTAATGTTACTCAAATTTAAGAAAATAAAAATAAAAGATTCAAATTAAACTCAACGTATTGTTCATTCCAGGAAGCATACTTTCGGGGCTTGTTGATATTTGCAATATCATAGATTTAGGCTGAACTCGTCAGCTGTCTCTCTCTCTGTTCCCGGGGATAATACACCACTTGAATCCTGATGCCATCCAGCAGCCCTCCAGCATGTCTGGTCTTTGTTTTCGCTGTGCACACGCCACGTAGGAGGCCAGCAGCATCGGGGTTTTTAGAAAAAATAAATGTTTGCTTTTTTTGCCTCCGCCAAGAAAATACGGAATGTCTTCCGCCCTCCAGGCACTCCCTGACTCTCTAAGCCCCTGCCCAGGGGCAACAATATTTGTGCAGTTGCAGGACCTCGGCTCAATAACAATTCCACGTGCTCGGAGTGCTGCGCCAACACAGGATCAAATAAAAATCGGAAATCGTTGCACTTGACAGTAGAGCCGGGATAAGCATTTATGCGTTCCTTGGTCACTTGTTAGTCCATCGATTTGAGTGGAATTGTTATTGATATGTGGGGAGGCAGCTGCTGGGATTGTCTGTGCATATTACCCACCTGCCTTCCTGTGAGCTCCAGATATCAGATTTGGGATTTCGGAAATAAAAATGCACATTGATGTGTAAGAAGCAATCCAAATAGATATTTTATTTGTGTCGCTGGCTGCTTGCTGGCTTGCTCCGTTCGGGGAGAAATTTCTTTAAATGTACATTATCACTCTTATCGTTTAGAAACACAAACTAAGGCCTATGATATATGTATTTAAATATATTTTTGTATATGTATAGTTTAGAACATACTTATGTTGGCCGCTGGCTTGCTTTGGTTCAACTAAACTGATATATATATATAATTAAAACCCATAACTTAAGTGTTTATCAACAGTATTTGTATGTCGTATTTGCTTTCATCGTTTCTATTAATTGGCTTTTGATTAATACCGTCTCGCGCGTGCCTGTGTTATATGGGATGACTTTGGCCTTTGTTTATGTTTATTTATTTATATTTTTTCGTCTTTAGGTTCCTATATCATAAATTGCTTCCTGCCCAGCCTCGTACAAGTGAGCCATCGCCTGTGACGCCTATAACGAGTACATAATTTACAATTGTATTTGGTTTTATTCATGCTTATGCGGTTTTATTTACAGTTCGTGTGTGTGTGTGTGTGAGTGCATGTATCTGTGCTTTGTATCTTAACAATTTGGCAACATTTGAAATGTATATTTTATTTCGCTTTTTTGCATTTAAATTAATTTATGTTTCGACTAACTAACCAGAATGTGTGTTTACGACCGTGCTAAAATCATATGTTAGTTACTTCTGCGGCACCGCACTGGGCATACCCTTACACAAATCGGGGAAAGGGGATAAGATTATTGGGAACGCCATTAAAACAGCAAAGATATGGAAATTATACATTTAAACTAGTGTTGAATAAATACTGATCACTTGGGTGAACATTTTCACTTGTTCCTTGACATTCAAAGGAGTCTACCCACTCTGTTCATTTATCAACTGCCCATTGCTCAGTAGCTCACTTGTTCACTGTTCATAAAGAGACGAATATCAACGAATAAAAAATATTATACGTTACTTATTGCGTGCAAGCGTGATATATTTGCACTTTGCTCATCAAGAGATCTGCCCTCTTTTGAGGTCTCTATTTGTTCACTTATTCGCTTGCTATTTCTTTTTAGCGCATGTCTCTGAATATGCATTTCTTTCAATATGCTTTAAGCTGATAAGACTACCATATATTATTCTACCATGGATAAAACAACTGAACGAAAATAGGCAGTAAAGCGAAGTTGAGCAACTGAGAAAAAATAAGCAAACGAACGAAATTAAACAAATTGAAATAAATAAAATTGAACAGCTGAGCAGAAATCAAGATTGCAGGATTGAACAGTGGAACAAAATTGAGCAGGAAAGTGAAAGTGAACAACTGAACACTTCCAAAACTGAACAAGAGTGAACAACTACGAAAAATGAGCAAGAGAAAGGTATTAAACAACTGAACCAGAGGGAACAACTAAGCAAAGATGAGTGGCAGAGCGAAAATGAACAACTGACCAACAATGCAAAAAAACATCTGAGAGTAAATTAGCAAATTTGAACAGCAGATCAAAATTTAATAAGTGAGCAAAAAAGAACAAAGTGATCAAAATGTACCAAGTGATCAAAAAAGAACAAAAGTCCATAACAGAACAAAAAGAGCATGAACAAGATGAACAAGTGAACAAAAAAGAACTCCTAGGAATGGACACCTTCACTCGCTCTGTTTAGTGAACAATTAACTTCTTTTTGTTCCCTCTTTTATAAGTAAACCAACACTAATCCAAAATACATCTGTGGGAAGAAGTAAGCCTCGCAAAGGGTGTGCCAGGTCGACTTGAAAACAAATCCGCTCGGTTAATTAATTTACTGCCTTTGTTTGGCCAACACACTTTTGAATAACGCCCGCATGCCAAATAAAATGCAATATTTATGTGTAGTAAAGGGTAAACCAAAGCCTGACTTCGTTAGCGTAACCATTTGCTTAATTAAGTACATAGTTTTTATGGTTTATCATCCGCTGCGGCGATCCGTTCCAGTTTCTATTTTCGGGTGCGTTCACTTTTAATTTCGATTTGTTTTTAATGGCACTTTATTAATACGATTTCTATGTGTGTCTATGTGTGTGTGTAGTCGCAGTCCTTTAGCGCCGCCAGTGCGCTCCCTGAAGCGAACAGAGAGCGAGCAGCAGCCAGCAGGGCGCCAGGAGGAGGCGCCGGCTCCCGCTGCCCTTGTCCTTGGACCAGTCGTAGCCCTTGGGACTGCTGCCCGTCAGCTTCTGCTCCGACTTGCCAATATCGTTCAGGTTCGATTGGTATTTGTTGCCCGCTGAAAGTGACGAGAGCCAAAAGCGCCGGAACAGGGTCAATTAGTTGGCCAGCAGCAGAGGGCTAGCTGCATTTTGCTGTTACTACTCACATTTGTCAATCACAATCACCGAGTTCGTGGGCCCGTCGCCGCCCCCGATGCCGTTCAGCGGGGTGTTGTGGTAGCCGTCCGGCGTGTTGGCCGTTGTCGTCGTTGTTGTGCGCCGCAGCGTTGTGGTTGTGGGCGGCGGTTGTGTGGTCGGCGGACTTGACACTGCGGAGCACAGATTTGGATATGAATGAGAGTGTGTATATGTCGGTGAGTCGCTGCAATCGCGGCTCCATTCACCGGCTAGCCACAAGCCACAGCCTCCCATATATGTACTTAAGCTGCCAGCTCGATATCTTAACTGCTTTTATTTCTGCCTTTTCACCCAATTGTCTTCTTCCCTCTTCGGGCCACGTAAATCCCGAACTCCTTTTCGTCTCTTTCCTTTCGATTTCAATTTCTTGGCCCCTTCCCCAGAGCTTCCTCGATTTCTTCTCGCCTGGCTGGCCTCTCTTGGCATTAAATTCGACAATTTGTTGAGGAAATTTATGGGGCCTGGCACTTGGCCTTGCCTTGCCTTGGCTTGCCTTGCCTTGCCTTGGCCGGGCATCCCGAAACTATGCACCTCCCAGCTTCCGGGCTGTACGTATCTCCCCCTGACCACTCAATAAAATTGTCACAGGTTCATTGTTCGCATTGTTGGCGCTGCTCCCCCCGCCACTATCAGCTGCCACGGCCCGGCCATTGTTACCTTTAATTGGTAGAGCGACACCCACTTCCGCAAGGGCTCCTCCTGGCCATTGTTGTGGCTCTGTGGCAGCCAAATAAAAAGCGTGTACATATAAATTAACTTGTCGCCTTTTCACATTGGCCATTCTTGGTGGCCAGGGCCATTTATTGGCGCCAACGCCAACGAGCGGATATTTTATATTGTTTTATGAACTTTTGTGAACGAAATCGGGACTGCCAGGCGGCCAGGCGGCCAGGCTGGCAGAGCCAAGGCTATAATGGCCCAGCCATTGACTGGGGAGTGATTTAGCAAATTGACAGATTATTGACACTTTATTGGCCCAGCAACGGCTTTAATTGCCAACTTGTCCCAGCCCCATGCACGGCAATCAATAGATAAGGAAAGAACTATATAATTTTCGAGGTAACGCACTCTCGCTGCGAATTAAAGCCAAAGCCCTTTAAGCACCGCACAAACAATGGATGGTTATCTCTGGCCGGGGCACAACCAATCAACTGCACCGACAAACGCCATAATTAAAGCCACAAAATGTTGCAGTTTTGAATTTCCAGCCATTCTAAACACACACACACGCACACTCCCTAGCCCTAGAGCTCGCCCCCTGTAATTTATATCGCATTTCGGGCGGTACATGCCCTCGCTGTGGCTGTGGGCTGTGGCTGCGGCCCAATATTAAAGGGTATAAATAACTCGTATGGCTGGGCACTCACTGTAGAGCTTAATGTTGCCGTCCGTGTCGCCCCGAGGATTTTTGGCGACGCATTTGTAGTTCCCATAGTCGCTGCTCTCCACATTGATAATCGTCAGTCGCATGGTCGCCTTGTACGACGGATGGCCCGGAATCGTTTCGGTTCTGCAAGTAGAGAAAATAACAAATCTTAGCATCGGTCCTGATCTTCGGCTTGAGGCAAGGTCAATGACAGCTTTTGCGTCGTGCGTCCCTGATCCGACGCCCATTGTGGGTCAGTCCCAATGAGCGGCAATCGGGAATCAAGGCCAAGGTGAAACTGATAAGCGCCCACTTAAGGCTAATCAGAATGCGACCTGGCAGGCTGGGCACAGTGGCACTAAGTTATATTAAATGTAGCTACTTCAAAACTTGGGTTATTTGTTAGATGTTTTGTTGGTAAGTTTGAAATATGGAAATTTAGTAAATGAAAATACATCGTACAAACTATACTATGTGCTGTAGACATATTAAAAATATTTCGATTGGTTAGCAAGATAAGATTTTAAGCAAAAACCCTTTTTTTTTGGAAATAAATACAACATAAAGCGTTATGTGCCAAGTGTGTATATTATTGGGCCCACTTTATATTACTAATGTGCGGAAGAATTTTGCATTTCCCTTTGAAATGTGCAATTAAGAAAAGTAGGCAATATTGTTTGGAAGTCATTATACAATTTGTAAAATCTCTGCTGTACAGAGATACAGAAATAGCGTTGGAAAGGGGGATATTTAAGAATGATTAAGAGAATGCACTGAAAAATTCGAAGTTTTATGTATGTATGAGCAAATAATTGTTAAAATCTGGCGATTTTATTTACCATACGACAATAGATTATGGCAGGAATAAAAAATATGGCAATGAAAACGCGACTTTCCTGAGGTATCTTAATATAGTGATATTTCGAAGTTGGTTCACTCTAAAGGGCTGGTACGAGAAAGTATCCTCATTATACATAAATACGTGGCTAAGGCTTATTAAAACAGCATTTATTTTTTTAACTTTATTAAACTCTTTATTTTATAGTTTATATATTTAAGAAAAAATTATATACATATTAGGTTGCATAAAATGACTTTATTATTATCAAAACATTACGTCGTTTTGGAATGGAAAATACCAAATGCACAAATCAGCATCTGCAGCGGAAACGATTAGGATACGTAAACTAAATAATATTGCGATTATATGAAAGATATATCTTGGAAAGTGCACCTCTGTAGTGACATTTTAAAGGTTGCGAAGAAAAAATCCAATATATTCTTCCGCTGGTTTCAGAGCTGGCGGTAAACTTTCTTGAAATTTTGCATCAAAAGCCAGAGAGCGGGCTCTGGGGCGGCAGAGATCGGGCTCTGCACACGTATCCTCACGCATTCTACACCTGTACGCACACATAAGCACTCCTTTTTTACTCAGGCATGAAACTCATTTAAATATTAGATTTATACGCTCTGAGCTTTGTGAGAGTGGTGAGACAGTTCGATTTTTGTCGCCAGCAGAAAAATTGCTTGCATATGGCAAATTCAAACGAATGGTCGTTACGCCTCTTCCTAGTAATATGTCTTTGGTTGCCAGGAGTACATAAATGTCAATTTATTTCCCCTTCCTAAAATTATTGATTAATAATAATAATAATAATAATATTGACACCTCCAATACCCTTAGATTCTGTCTTGTCTTGAACTATCACCAAAAATACTTATTTCAATGCAATGACATAAAATCGGCTTGCTTGAACTAGTGTGCACAGTGCGGCTTCCACGAGATGAAGACTGACAGGCGACGGGGGTTCGCTCTAGTCCGCAGTCTCCGCGATCCAGGCGACTTTGCGTCTGGCCAGTTGCAATTTGTCATAGTCGGAACCATCATGCTGAGGCTCAGCTTGGCGGCTTGGCTCCTGTTTTCGCTGGCCTGGCGCACCACGCCCACGGCCTGTCGCCAGATACACCCGCCCCAAAGCATCCAGCAGATGCTGGCCACCCAACTGCAGAGCTACATGGACACCAAGGCGCGTCCCTGCGAGAACTTCTACCAGTATGCCTGCGGCAACTGGCAGATCCAGCAGGAGGAGCAGCACTTCCCGCGGGAAAGGGATCGGGACAGGGACCGCGAGAGGGAGAGGTATCAGGAGCAGTTGCTGCCGACGGACACTTTGGAGGGGATTGACAGCACCCTGAACCGGGGCTTGGAGCTCCTGCTGCGGCGCAGCAACGGCAGCTCCGTCGAGGGAGACACTATCGTGCTGGAGCAGATGCGCCTCTACTACCGTTCCTGCAAGCGCCTCAAGCCCTACAACCTAAAGAAGTACCTGCAGCTGCTGCAGCCCACCAACCTCACCCACTGGCCGTCGGTGGGTCGGGGCTGGCGACCCGACAACTTTGACTGGATAACGGCCATGGGAAGGCTGCGGCTGCACGGCCTGAACGGGGCCCTGCTGCGGATGGATGTCCTGCCGCGATGGGACGACTCGCGCACCTACAGCCTCTACGTTAACAAGCCGAGTCGCCAGGAGACGCTGCCCACGGGGGAGGGAGCCATGATAGAGCTTCTGCTGGACATCGGCCAGACGAAGCGCGCGGCGAATGCCCTGGCCCGCTTGGTGGACGACTTCGAGCACAAGTTGCACCGCCTGCAGGATCTGGACGACGACGAGGGGCCGCGGGAAATGCAGCTGGGCTACTTGGCCACCTATCTTCCGCAACTTCGTTGGCTGTCATTCATGCAGCAGGTGCGCGACGACACCGAGCTGGATCTGCGTTCCACGCTGATAATCGAGAACATACCCTACCTGAGGGCCCTGAGCGAACTCGTGGAGGCCCAGAAGCCGGACACCGTCTGCAGCTACATCATGCTCAAGTGGCTGGCCTTCCTCAAGAGTCAGGGCCCGGCGGAGATCTCGCGGGGAGAGTGCGTCTCCAGCCTGCGAAGGGCGATGCCCCTGGCCAGTAGCTGGCTGATTAGCCAGCGTTTCTTCGACCCGGACTCTGAGCCCGAGGTTCGTGCTCTCTTTAGGCGGCTCAAGCGGCGCTTTGGCCAAACCCTGGCCGAGAACCGAATGCGACTTTCGCCTCCCCTGGTGCACATCCTGCAGCAAAAGATACGCGCCATGAGGCTGCAACTGGGCTTTGTCCAACTGGACGAACTGGAGAGCGTCGAGCACCACTACGCCCACCTCGAGCTGAGTGACCACAACTTCTATGGCAACCAGCTGGAGCTCCTTCGTCTGCGCGTGGTAGCCAACTACGATCTGCTCTCTCTTAACTCCACACACTCCACTAATGCAACGCGAGGCAGCGTGGGCTACCTGGCGGAGAGCTGGGACGCCAGCAACTCGTCGCCCCTGTATGTGAGGCCCCGGAACCTGGTGCTGGTGCCACACGGACTGCTCCAACTGCCCGTGTGGCACCGGAACATCAGCGCCTTGCAGCAGCATGCCGTGATGGGGTTCGCCCTGGCCCACGAGATAGCGCACGGCTTCGACATGTCCGGCATTGACTACGATGATCTCGGCAACATCATGGGTCCCGTGGAGGAGATAGGGGCCAGCAAGCAGTTCCGGCAGGGACTCAACTGCATGCAGCAGCAGATGGCCACCGGCTCCAAGTGGCTCGACGAGAAACTGGCTGACTTTGCGGCCCTGCGCTTGGCCTATGAGACCTTTTTCGGTGTGCGGGCGGATCAGAGGGAGCCGCGTGATCCCCTAGTTCCCCAGTTCAGCCAGCGGCAGCTGTTCTTCATCAGCTTTGCCCAGTTCTTCTGCGGACGGACGCCGGTCTCCAGTCTGCGGTCCCAGTCACAGGCACACTTGGAGCACGCCGCCGACGAGCTACGTGTGATGCAGACACTGGCCAACTTCGAGGAGTTCTCGCGGGAGTTTGGTTGCGAAAAGAAGGCCAAGATGCAGGCCAGCCAGCGGTGCCGACTCTGGTAAGGGTCTTATTCCTCAAAGGTTACGAGTTTTAAGCTCACAGACTAAACGAGAAAGGAAGCCGAAGTGTCTATACCCTTGCAGTTTGCAATTTGTGCCATTTGTTTCCAAGCTACAGAAATAGCTGGAGGTGTATTATAGATTTATATATATAACATTGTAGAGGTCCTATCGACTTTCCCAACTGTTCATATAATTTTAAGGATCGCTGTTTTTGCAGCTAAAGACGTCCGCCTTTGATAAAATTAAAAGTGTGATTTTAAAACTGTAAAAAATAAATATATCTTGAGGTATAGAGGTATATGTTGAAAATATTGTTTTCTACGTCGGTTTTTCGAAGTTTCCCATGGCAGCAAATATAATAAAAATATCAAATTTTGACTATAATGACTATATTTCGGAGTATATTCAAATATGTTGAAAAACCACAACGTTTTACATATTTTGTATTAATTTTTCCATCGTTTCTATGACAGCTATATGGTATAGTCGATCGATATGTCCCGTTGTGACTTACATACATATATATACTATCTAGGCTGTCTTCTACAATCACTGTCAAATTGCCCGATAGCTACATATCTGACCGGAACAAATAATAACCAGATAAAGTTTCCCCAAAACAATTTATCCGAATGCAAAAGAATAACAGGGCGCTTTTAAGCTCCGAATTTAGCTATAAAAAAACAGCTCACACATCGTTTTCCACTCAAAACATCTCTGATACTGCTCTCCTCTTCTTCTGAAATCAGCAGTTATTTTGCCGAGCCGGAAAATATTTAAGAAGGAGTCTGGGTCCCTGTCAATGTTAGCTGTCACATGGCAACGGATGGAAATGTTCCCAGCCGAAACTTTATTTGTCCTCGAAAATTGAGGGTAGGAACTATGTAGCTCTTCGAAAATGTTATTCAAATATCTTGCATCAAATCTAAAAAAGAAAAACGAGAGACGAGCACAAGCGAGTAGGCAAATAGGCGTGTTCGTACACGCAGTCGTGGGCATGACTAGATCGATTCTGATGTTAATGCTGACCATGACTAAAATTATAATACCCTCTGGAAGGGTATAATTAAGGGGCATTCAGTGTTCCCATAAATGTAGATGCAAATGTAGATCTAAATAGAGTGGTTCACTTTTTTATACCCCTATTATTGCTGGCAAATTTAAATGGTAAATAAAGATAAATTTCATAATTTGTCATATTAAGTCCCTTAAAAAGTATATGGAATATATAATATAATATATTATATTCAGGAAGGTAAACAAAAATAGTTGTATTGTTTTTCAAGTGTTGTAAAAAATTAAAAATCAATTAATATGGGCAACAAAGTCAACGAAAACTATAAATTGAATTTAACAAAGCACATGTTCTGATTTTCCGACGTTCCTACTTGGCTCTAAGAGACATTTAGAAGGATATATCGAAGAGTTCAGTGTTATATCATTAATAATTATTAATTAATTAGTCACTGTTGTTCTGTATGTGAGACAATTTACATTGGGTTTTGGGTTGCTCTGTTCACCACAACTGGCACGTTTCGGACTGAGGTCGCTCCCTGCGACATCCAAATGCCCTGTCGAAGGGTTCAAAGCCATCCAGCAGCTGCTGCAGGCGCATCTGGTCGTCGTCGTGATCCACAAAGTTTGAGGCGTCGCCATCTCCGCAGAAGAACTGCGCCAGATTGAGGAAGAATATTTTCTCCTGCGACATGGTGGTGAAGTCTGTACGGCGCTGGGCTCTGGAAGTTTCGAAATAAGCTGCGTAGGCTAGACTCAAGCCGGACATGTCTGCCATTCGTTCGTCGAGGTACTGCGTCTTATTCTGGTTCAAGCACTCCCGCCCCTCCTCAAACCGTTGCGAGGAGAGGATCTCACCGCCCATTTCAACGTGGTTGCCGTGGCTGTCGATCAGTATGCCAGTGCCGTCCACAGCGTGCATCAGCTCGTGGGCGAGAACGAAGCCCAAAAGGCTGTACTTGAACACCTCGTGACTGTCGGACGCGAACAGCGGCTCCTGCAGGATACCATGTGGCACTATGATCACATTCTGGCGCATCAGGAAGAAGGGACTGGAGCTCATGGCTGTATTGGGATCGGCCATGAAGAAATACTCTTCGTCACTCGGCGCCGGCTGGTCAAGTTGCGCCACTTCCTTTCGTGTGCGGAACCTCAGAAACTTCAGGTGCTCTCGGCTGTAATCTAAGTCACCTGTGGAGACTTCCAGATCCCTATAGAACTGACTGACAAAGCTGCGATGGTCCTGAATCTTTGGTAGATTGCCAATATTCACCGAAATGGCCTGTATCTTCCGGGCCACCATCCTGCGCTGCTTGGCGGTCAACCCAAGGCGATTGCGCTCGATCTGCAGCAGGAACTGGCGACGCAGCTGGTTGACGAGCTGCTCCACCTCCAAGGTGTTTCGCTGCAGAGTTTGGGGCTGGATAAAGCGCTCTTTGTAGAACAGATTAGAGGCCAGATTCAGGTTACGCCGCATGTCCTTTATGCAGTCAATGGGCTCTCCACTGTCCATGGTATCCTCCAGCAGGTGGAGCACGAAGCGGGTCATTATGTAGGTGACCACCACCTCGGCGTCCGAGGAGTCCATTAGCTGCTTGAGGGCCGTGAAGTATTGGAGGTTCTGCACCTGAACCTGAAAGTCCCGGGCAATGGGGTGGCCAACTATTATCTCGATAAACCTGCGCCAGTCAAGGCCCGTTCTTCGCTGCATCTGGTGTACGCTCATAAATTGGGCCTCCACATCTTCATCATCCTCCGTCAAGGCTGCGACAGCCGCCTCCAGTCTGCTTATGTGGCGTGTGCGCGTCAGAGAGTGTTTGCGCCCAACACCCATCAGTCGAAGCGTGGCAATGGTTTCCAAAAAACCACCCAAGTGCTGCCCCCCGAAGGTGGGCATGCTGAGGTCCACGATAATCTGTTTTCTGTTGTCAAAGTTTGGTGTGATCAGAACGTTAATTAGGACGTTCCTGAGGCCGTAGCGGTAAAGATAGGCCAGGGTCTCCATCCATTTGAACTGATCCTTGGGCCAGGCAGTGCCTCTGGGGCTGAATTGGGGCCACGTTAGTCCCTCGTCAGGAGTCACCAATCTCAGGTATTGCGTGGCGTTGCGCGTGTCGAGCGGAGCGTCGCGGCAGGTGAGGTAAAAGCGGAGCGCCTTAGCCTCAACTGTGCTCTCGTTGAAGCCGGGCATCCGTGAGTTCTTCTCCAGCTCGTCCATCAGCTGCATGAGCTGCTGATTGACCTTGTGGTCCAGCATTTGGGTAATCTCAGTGAAAGGGTCGTCGATGTGCCGGGCCGCGTACTTGCCGCACGCATGCTGGAAGTAATTGCCGCAGGCACTGGCTCCCTCGTCCACATAGCCCAGGATGTTGTCAAGCAGCCGGGTGTTGGCGTTGATCACCGCCTCGCCTGGCGCTGCAGAAGCACTCGCAAAAAACAACAGACAGATAATCCACTTCATAACTGGCGGCACTCAACTGAATCGCGAGAATCGAGAATCAAGAATTCAGCGACTGGCTGGCCGAGATTCACGCTCTATCAGGCGAATACTGTATGCCGGGGTCAAGCAACTCCTGATAAGGGATAACCCACCACCCCTAAATAGGGGTTCGATTACAACAGAGGCTGTTTCTGAACTTACTTGTACTTGGATGACTCAGTGATCATTTGCTCATTCTCGCGAGTCCAGTAGTTGAGCGAGGTGGGGTTCGCCTCGATGAAGCACTCCAGGGTGATGTTGAATCCCATGGGTATGCCGACCAACTGGTGAGGTATCCAGACCATGGGCGAGACTGAAAGAATTCCCAAGAGAGCGGGTGTTTATCATCTTACATTCAGGAGAACTTAATCTCGATTGACTCACAGTCCACGCTGACTTTGATGCGCTTGGACACGCTGGGAGGAACTCCGTTGGAGGCTATGCACAGATAGGCACCCATGTGCAGGCGGGAGATCCGCTCCAGTTCCAATGAGTCCGTCTCCAAGTCGTTCACTGCAAAGGGAACATGGAACCGAGAGCGGGGAGGGTTAGCAGGGCTCCTAGGTTGAACTAGGGATGAACTCACCCTCGAGCGTCTTGTTGATTACTATTTTGTTGCCGTCATCTCGCTTCCACTTGATGCTGGGCTCTGGGCTGCCTTTCGCCTTGCAGCGCAGCGTCACGTTATCGCCCTCGCGCACTATGACGTCACTGGAGGTCAGGGCATCGTCTATGTTGGGGGGCACTGGGGAGGAAAAGAAAAGGGGACGCGGAGGCGCATTATATTTGTTACCCAACCAAAAATCTCCTGATTTAAATGCAAAAGGTAAGAAAGTAGAAAATGTGGCTGCCAAGAAAGCGGAAAGCGGAATAGGAAATCATCATCCGTTGGGTTGAAATTCGTACACACTTTCGCGGAGAAGCAAAGTGATTTTTAGCCAGAAAAATAAGAGAAAGAAATCCAGTTCAAGGACTAGTGGCTGGAATAGAGTATTTCACGCATTGTTGACTCAAGTGAGATGCGGTTCCCGACAAAGTTACTGCTCAACTTTATTTTAAGCCTAATTAGCTTTGCGACAGGTTCTGGGCCAAAGCCACCACCCCTTGAAGCCAAGAAGCCAAAAAGAAAGAGTTTGTTAATTCAAAAATCGATGCGGCAACCTTCATCAAATTGTCATCAGTCTTATTTTTCCCTCACATCCGTCCTTCGCTTTCTTCGACCATATCTTTCAATTGTCGAGAAAACCCTTTTCTTTTTCCACTGGCCCCGAATCAGTAATGAAAAATCTATGCAAATCACGAAATCACAATGCCGGCTCTCTGGAACTCGAGAGTGGGAACATATGGACGGATGACTGAATGGCTGGCAGCAACTGCAGTTGTCCCAGGCCTGGGGCCTCATTTTATATTCCTAACGCCGTCTGCAATCAAAACTCATCGCCGGCGATTTCTTTCGGTGAGTCAAAGCCTGCCCAGTCACTGTGAGTCACGTAGCCCAAGCGATTAGTGTCGCAGGAGTCTGGCAGTCTGACGGCTCCTGTCTCCATTCGTCCTGAGCTCGACACCTAATCAATGCAGAGTCTGACTAGCCGCAGATATAAATAAACTAGTTGAAGCCACAGGGATATAATATTCCAAGGATCATTGCACCGTGAAACTCCACCTAATTGCCCTGCTTTAATATCCCCATTTGATCTTGGCCCCCGCCGGCAAATCCTTTTATCAACTTTTTGTATCCCAGAACTATAGAAAGCTAATGGAAAACGAGTATAATTAAAAGAGGAAACTTCTAAAAACTTTGGTCTTTATACCTTTCTTTTATTTTTCCCAATAATGACCAAAAACTTTTTCCCAGCGTGCTTTTTTCCTCGTGCTATTAATAAACGCTTGATGTGCTAATCGCAGGACATCGTAGGAGAGACACGGCCATCTAGCAGCTGTTGTTCCCCAGTTTTGACATATTAGTTTCTTTATTGATATTTTTGCAGCTGGCGGCGACAGTACAGAAAGTTTTCCCCAGCACAGCACCAAACTTTTTTCATGTGAATCGTTATGGAAAAATTTAATTAGCAGTGCAAGTACACAGCCAATGGTTGGACATGGATTTCCTTGAGCTTATTAGCTAATCCTTCGGTAGATGCATTCAGCTTGTCACACTTTCTAATTGTTGTTTCACGTGTGGACGCGCTCAACTTAAGTCGTTATTTTGCTTTTTACCATGGCGTTCAATTTAATGCCGCGTCCGTAAGCGAAATTCTTCTTTTAATTTTTTTTCCGCCGAAAACTACGTGACCATCAAGGCAGCTAATGAGCGGAAATTTGTCCATATCGACCTACAGCAAGCAAAGAATCATTTTTACCGGAACAGGAATGTATTTTCTACAATATTTAACTTAGCCGAAACACTTTGAATAGCCTTTGGTTGAAGTTAAAAACTACAACCCATCTTGACAAACGCATTGAAGATTTAAGTTCAGGACAAAATATAACATTTTCATCCGCCAAGTTTGAATGCTTGTTTTATTGATAAAGCTTTCACTATGGTAACTCTTCTAAAACTTTTCAGAAACGTTTTAAAAATGAAAACAACGGGGTTTTAGTTATAAGAGTTCTTCAAACCCAGAAGGTGTCTGTAACATACATAGATTTGACCGAATACAATGGATAAGCTTGTAGGATATTTATGAAAAAATGATGGCTATATTCATTCAAGTTTTTAATTTACTTCGATAATAATAATTTAATTTACTTGTACTTAAAAACAATTATTAAAACTAAGAGTTTAAATTTTAGAAAAAGAGCAAGTATATCAAATAGAAACAAACGGACTGATGGACATATCTGTATAGACTATATAGATAATCAGAACTGATTGGTATATAGGGCAAGACAATATAGAGAACAGTGAGTAAAAAATATGCTATTTTGTTCCTTAAAAAATGTAATACAAAGTAAATTCAATTAAGACTCAAGTCAATAAGCAAAAATCATTTTACCTTATAGGGTAAAACGTTAGAGTTATATAATGTTATAAATTAAAACAATTTAAACAAAGTAAACAAAACATTTAGGTCGGAGATTAATTTTATTCAAAGAGTTTCGTATTTCGGTATACATGAATCTATCTTTGATGTTGTTTGCATTTCTAAACTGTGTTTTGTAAGTATATAATTTTAATTACAAATTAAATCTAGTTGGTTGGCACGCGGGCTATATAATGTTACCTCCTGGCACTGCTCCTGCTTTGCACCAGTGTCAACGAAATAATTGAATTTAATAAATTGCCTCATTATGTGAGCAGAGATGAGAAATTATGCGCCAACCGCGCTGGAACCTACCCGACCCTGTCCCAGTCCCAGTCCCAGTCGCAGTCAGAGTCCTTGCTCGTGTCCTCTTCTTCGTCCAGCTCGTAATTGTTGGTGTGACAGTCGGTGTTTGCTGTTTTGCTTCAGTTGCATGCTGCATGCTGCATTTGGTATTGCCGCTGCCGCTGCTCTCCCTGTTGCAATGTGCGGTCATTTGTTGGACTGGAGGAGGCGGGGAGGGGAGTGTGCCGTGCCCTGGGCCTGGGCAACGGCCGTTGGAGCGACAACAGCAGGCAGCCAGCACGCTGGCAAATTTAAATGCATTTTGTGTGCGTGGCCCATAAATTCAGGCACATTTAATGTTTGTTTTTGCATACTCAAGCCACAAATTCGCTGTGCCCTCCGAGTTGTCTCTGTGCATTTTATTCCATTCGGCGCATTCCGCGCTTTGAATTTGAGTCAGCAAATTAAATTCACAAATGTTGTGCCGCCACTCCCAAAAACGTATTTATTTATTTACTCATTTGTCTGACAGCGATTTCAGTTTTGTTCTCCCCACACAACATGTATCTATCTATCTATCTGGTTGACAAATGAAACATTTTAATTTCATTACATTTTTGTTGTGTAATGTAATTACGTGTGTGTTGTACATTTTTTTGTTGTTTGTTTTGCCAGCTTTAGTTTAGTTATATTGACTGCCAGCCGCAAGGCTGCCGACGTATATTTCGCACCATTTCATTTTTTTGCCTCTAATTGGATTTGTTATGTACGCTAAATTCATTTGCGATTTATATTTTCTCTGCCTGCACAAAGCTGTATAGCCCTGAAGCTGTGGGTAATTTTAATGTTCATCTATTTCCCTCTTTGAAGTACAGCATTTTCCGGAAACACTTCGAGGTTCAGAGCTCTGCAGCCGCACTTGCAACAGCACCTTCCGTAATTGTATTCGCCTTTTTTGTGCGGATTGCATCTGCTGGGCCTGCCCTCTCTGCGCTCTGATAGCACTTTTTAAAAAGCCGTTAAGCACGCCTCAGTGTTATAAAACGCTCAAATAACACGCCTCACACGCACCACGCGTCCTGGCAATTTGATGTGGCGTGACCAGAGCGGCGGCAACTGTTTCGACGATTTTTTCCAGTTTTCCCTTTTTGTTCAACGTTGTCGCCATTTTTGCAATTCTTCCCTCCCTCTCACCGCACACCACCCCGCCACACACTCACACAGATTTCGGTTATCTCACACAGACGCAGTCCTGGAGATACGCAGGATGGCTACACCCGTGGCAAAAGTCCTGGGCCAGCAAAAATGCTAGGCAAATTTGCCAGGAGGAAGGCATAAAAAATGCCACTATGACAGCTCTGGCCGCCCTGGTCAAAGGAAACAAAACGAGCAACGAATGTGTGGAAGGCAAGAAAAAATGTTTTAAAATATGCCGCAGCCATTTTTATACCTGCTAAAGTGTTAAGAGGTATAAAGGGATATGAACAGGCGGTGGGCAGCTGCCGCTTAAAATAATGCTGTTTTAATCGGTGAATTTATTTCTTATTCCCCTGGTGGTTTCCACAGAAGTCAAAGAAATTGTACCAAAAAATGGAGGTAGACGGGAGATAGTTATATTCGAACATATTGAGATACTATTTAAAAGGTAATACTGGTAATACAGAATTCCAGATTTCTAAATTAATGTATTTTACTACGTCTATGCGTCTTAAATACATACACGAACATGAAATTCACAATTGAATTCGTGCATTCATATCAACAGAGATGCTAACACTGAAATATTAGTATTATCAACTGTTTGTTAAACAGAGTTTAGCTGATAACACCACAGCATTTTACATTAATAAATGCAAGTATTCAATTTATAAATTCTGCATAAAAGTATGGGAAAAAAAACCATTTCATCAATTCGGAAATACACGAATGTTCACTATGAATTCGATCGCTATGCATGAAATGTGGTGTCTCCTCCAATTGAGCTCTGTTTAAATTTGATGGAAACACCAAGCAAAAATTAAATTAAGTTAAACAAATCGCAGTTAAAATAGTCAAAATAAGTTAAAAAGGACATGTAATCAAAGAGATGGCATATAGGACTGATTCAGGTTTAATTCTATGAAGATAACCAGGTGATTTGCTTACTACTCCAAAAATATCACAGGTCTGTTAATATGAATGCATAAATTTATGTATTCCATAGCAAAAACATATAATTATTATTATTTTGGTCCTCCTTCACCTGGGTAAAAATAGTAAAGTTATAGTAGAAGTCAACTTTCGTGTGTTCCCGATTACATGAAATGGTAATAACCGCAGTAGTTGTGGCATTATTTCGAGTTTTCAATTCTGGAGAACAGGCGGACAAGCTTCACCCACCCAGTTACATACATTTTTAGAACACAATTTATTCTGGCATCAAAGTTAAATTAGTTAGTCCGAAGAAAATCAATAAATTGGCAAATCTTCCACAAGTAATTTTTGTAACAAAAACATTCTCATTCTTTGCTAATTTTTTAAAACTATATTAATGGGAATCCCACAGTCACGATGCCCGAAGTTGTCCATTCGGCGCTTTCAGAAACCAGATTCTAAACCGAAATTATACAACGTGCAGCATATGTCGCCCTGCATTTCCATGCGGCGTCTATGTCTGTGTCTCCGTTACGTCCTGGTCCCTGGTCCCTGGTCGTTGCCACCGTTCCGGGTCCTAACTGTTGCACGGCCGGGCAGCCTGTCTCCTCTTCAGTTCACTTCATCGTCCGATGCCATTTGTTTGCGCACATATTTTTCAAGTTTTGCCACAAAAACTGATTTATGCGAGTGGACCCAAGGCACGCCCATCGCCCAGCCCAGCGCCCATTGCCAGAGGCCGTTGCCTGCTGTGAACTGTTGCCGGGTCTTGTTTGCCAGCCGGATGATGTTGATTTGTCAACTTGAAAAGCGGATCTGGTTCGAAAATTTTTGCATTTCCTTGCACATCGAAGGAATTGGCAAGTTTTTATGCGGTTTCGGGGGCTTGCATTACTCCTTTTTAACAAAGAAAAAGATTACAACTAAATTAATAGTGTGAGAAAATAATGGAGTTCTGAAACCCAAATTTACACGCACGTGAGTAAAATATAATCATAATAAATATAGAAGATTTGAATTCAAACAGAACCTTTTTTTGGGGATATCTTTAGGTAGAAGGCACAACACCTATACTACATAACCGGAACGTTATATTTAGTATTCTTCACAAACTTTTTATGCTGTATTATATTATTATATTATATTACATATGTATATTGAAAATATTATTTTCAAGATCAATGTCGCAAACTCTAATCAAAATATTTCCAGCTCCCTGTTTGAATGCGTATTAAAGATAGTATATCCTTGGTTGAAATTCATCAAAAAGTAAAGATGAACAAGCACAGAGTTACTAGCACACATAGCACACATCTCATGGCGACATGCAGGCGCACTTCGGATGGATTTAATGAATATTTTTACGGACTAATCAGATAAAAGAAAATTAACGAGGACTCTCATTTATTTGCCCTAATAAAGTGTTTTGTTTGTGCACCGCAACCGGGGCAGGGATGATTTTTGTCAGTGACTAAGCTGCTAATTCCTTGTGGCAGTTTCCGCAAATAAGATGAAATATGCAAAGGACATGCACGACGACTTACCAACAACTTTGACGAAGCCATACTGGGTCTTGGCCGTCACCGTATTGATCTGGCACATGTATCTGCCCTTGTCCTCCTCCTGGACATTGTTGATGTGCAGGAACCAGGTGCGGTGCTTGTCGTGCTTATCGTGGGTGACACTTATCCTCGGATTACGCGTTATCACATGATTGTGAACGGTGAGAATGGCCGATTGCTCGAAATGCATCCACGCCACCTGAAAGCAAACCAATTGAATTATTCAGCTCATTTCGTGCGGATAAGGTTGTGATAGATGCGGATGCGGACACGGACACCCCATCAAGGGCCCCATTTATTAGTTCAGCTGATGACAAACTGTCATCGCTTTTATTGGCCAAACTTGGGGCCATCATCATCAATTCCTATGAAGGATTAACGACCGCTCTCCGGTAGAAACTTTTGCACATGTGACAGCAGATGCCGCCGCAGAAACTTTCGGCAGCCAGCGTGCGTCATGGGTCAAACATTTCCCGCCCCAGTCCCAGTCCCAGCCCCAGCTTATGCAACACGACTAGTTTTTCGCTTTTGGTTTTTTTGCTTGTCGCTTTTCGTCCTTCCTTTCTTGGGGGGGGGGGCAAACAACAAGCAATTTATGCAAATTTAAGCACCCAACGCATCGGCTGAGACGTGCTAAATGCGAGGCACAAAGGAGGAGCCGAAGTGTAGGATGTGTTGTGTCGATGCCATTTCAATGATAAATTCCGACGCGCTGGCAGTAAATGTAATGGCGGCACTCGGCTCAGCGGCGTAGTCTACGGGACCATGTCACGGAGCCACCAGCGCCAGCCCGAGAGCTGCATCCTTCGGGGAGGATACTGTCGGCCAACGTGGACTGATATCGGTTAATTTTTCAACGTCTGCATTGAAAACGTACACCGGCATGGGGGCGAAGATCGGAGACAAAGCCAAGGGGAAGTCGCCATCAGTTTGTTTATTTTATATTTGGGCGCCGTTGACTCCTTGGCATATTAAAAGTCAGTCGTCTAAATGCTAGTTTCACGAGGCAGCGGCGGCAGTGGCAGGACTGAATCGAAGAATTAATGCAAACACGTTTATCAGAGAGTGGCGAAGGTGGGAGGAGCTAAAAAATCAATAGAAATGCACTTCTTCCCAACGGATTAAAGCTCTCAGCACTATTATTTTGGTTTAAACCCGAGATACTAGCCAGAAAAGCCGTCTGCTTTGCATTTGCAATTTCGATTCGCATTTCATTGAAATTAATTAGGCCCCATATAGGGCCAGCATCAGCATCAGGGCCTCCTCTGCTGTCTGTACGAGAGTGTGCAGCTTTTGGCCAAATTATTTCCAGCTAGGAGAGAAAACGCCAGCCAAAGTCAAGGCAAAGTTGACTCTAGGGTGGCCACGTGACGGTGTGACTTTTAATAGGCTTTCCCCGGCACCAGCAGCTGATGCCATTAAAATTTTCCGCATATTTAAGTCCAGTTATGCCAATGAAATGGCAAAGGTACTGCTGGGAAGATAACTGTCACAATTCTGAACTTTGGCTAATTTGAGTTACATAGACCGTAACGAATGCAGGACAATTATGTTATTTAAAATGAAAAAAATCTCTTACAGTTTATAAGTATCTTATTTATGGTATAAGAAAGGGTTTAAAAATTGTATAATAATCTTATTAAATGTATGAACATCTAGTTTCTTGTTAGATATTTCTTTACTTTCGCTGTCCCGTGCTGTCCTTTTCGCCACCAAGTCGTCCCAAAAGATCGTCGTTCGCCTTCGGCGATCTATAAAACTTTACAAAAACAATGCCAGAGAGGCAGATCCTTCAGAATAGAAAAACAAAATATGTGTAATACGCAACGTACTTGAAGATCATTTTCTCGGACAGCCTGCGACATTGCTGTAGTTTATTTTTGGCTTCGCACTCACTCTCTCTGCTAAATCACGTGCCCAACAAAACCCTTTACAAATCCATTTTAATGTACGTAAGGCAGAGATTGTTATTGTTTGTATAAGTAGTTGTTGAGTTATTTATTGTATTTATTTCTATTGAATTATTCTTCAGAATCTGAAATGGATTTTACGTAATGCTAATCAACCCTTACACCATATGAAGCTCCTCAGATTTTGTAGTTTTATATCTTGAAAGTTTGTAATTTGGTAAGATTTCGAACATTAACTGCTTCTTTAAAGACACTCTTGACATATTTTACAGAATTTTTGCCTCATGGCTGTCGTACGACAGCGCTGCCTTAATCCACAGTCCTCGGAAACGGATATAGCTGGAGACGTCTCACTCGAGAGTCCAGACAAACTCTATTATATGCAGTGTTTGTATTTCGTAGACTTTCGCTTCGAAAGCGCCACTATCTCCTTCGTATTTATCTTCATTTCCATGGGGCAGATGCCTTCACTTGTCTCAGACACATGCTGATGGCCCGAGTCGATAGCGGCCGACAGACAGAATGGCCAATTTGCAATTTGCGTAATGGCACAACTCTTTCCGGCCCCTCGCCCGCCCCCTGCCGCCGCCCGCCCCTATAAAATACTAAATGAAGTCATAAAATTTTAAGCAAAACTAAAAAAGAAAACAACTAGAAAAAACTTTTAGCCGAAGCAAAAATAAACACACTTTATTATGCCAGAAAATGTTTATGCTTTGTTCGGTGCCTGGATGGAGTAGGGGGGTGGGATGGGGGCTTTGAGGGGGGGCAGAGCCCAAGCAATACAAACAACAACATAAACAAACTAAACTTATGCTCATGTTACTGGCCTGGCATTGTTGTTAGTGCGCCTCAGTGTGCGTGTGTCTCTCTGTTTGTGTAGGCGTTGAAAATTGAAATGCAAACAAGGACACGATGGAGTGTGGTGGTGGTTGGAACGGGGATGGGGTCGGGACGGAGACGGAGGTGGGGGAAAATGAAAAGCTGCTCGCTTAACATTAACAATTTAAGCGTAAACGTGTTAAAAGGAGCGTCTAGGAAATACGCGAGTTAATTTACAAGCAAGTCAAATATTTGTGCAGACGCAGATAGGGAGTGAACTTTTTAAACATCCAGGATAATGTAGTCCTAGGCCACAGAAAGTAAATGTACATCGGAAGAGGAAATCTCAAGTGGACGGAGGATCTGCAGAAAACTGCACTAATCTCATATCTTATTTCGAAATGCTCTCTCGAGAATACAAAAACAAATTGTGTGTGGTGCAACGTATGGGAAGATGGTTGGATAGAGATGGGCGAAAATGAAATGCTGCTCACTTGACATTAGCCCTTTTTAATTGGGTTTCTTTGAATATATTTTGACTATATTTTCGTTCCTTTGTGGGGAAACTTTAATTGAGAACAAGGCTGTTATTAATTTTTTTATCGGAGACCACTTTGATAGTAAAGTTGCCATACCCCAGTGTGGGCTATAAAATTAATTCCAAGTAACCTGTCTGTGGGAGGACAGCCGTGGAGCGTGGTGGCAGGAGGACGAGAGTCCTACCCGTCGGCTACGCAACTATTTTGCATGCAAAGTCACGTTTTATTGCAGCTACGAGCGGTTCCCGTTGTTGTTGTTGCCGGTTAACTTTTGAGCTTACCTGAGGCCAATGAGGAGCGAGCCAGAGATGAATGAAAGGGCGACTGGCTGAGCGGGGGTCGAACATGCCGAACTTAAGGGTCATAAAAATTATTACGAGCACCACCGCCACCACCACATAACGTGTGGCGAGGGAGGGGGCGGCGGCAAGAGGCGGTGGCAGGAGCGACAAAGGCTGAAGCGAGCCGGCAAGGCGTGTCAAAATGAAATTTATGCACGTTTCGGTCGCACGCACATTATGGAAATTCAATTGGATGCAAATTTAAATTGCCGACTCTGCGGCGGAGCGACAGGGACGGCGCGAGGGTGAGGGAGAGAGCGATAGAGACATCTATGCATATCAAGCGCAGCCTAAAAGTATGCAGCAGACAATGAATATTGAGCAGTGCGGCTGAGCCAGTGTCCAGTAGGAAGGACACGCCGCACTCCGGATCGCCCAAAACGCTCTCTCCCCAGCGTGCCTGGAATGACAGCGGGACCATTCATTTTTGCACAAGTTAAATTTGGTTCAGAGCCCACACACTACTCCGTTACAAAGAAGGTAGAGTCCCTTGCAATGGGAGTACTTCGTTCTCGGATCGTGCACAGCTGCGTATCCTGGAAATATCATAATCGACTGAATAGAATCCATGGAAATAGACAAAAGTTAGCCACAATTGTTGGCACAGAAGTATCAGAATATAAGAAAAGGTTAATCGATCCGAAAAATGCTAATATGTACATCAACGGTGGGCACGTACTGGCTCTTTTAGCTCTCGGTGCTGTTTCTGTTATGTTTCTAGGGAAGCACCAGGAATTCCCTGATGGTCGATACAACTAAACCATTGATATTTGATGCCAAAAAAGGAGCACCTCTCCTGAGAATACAAAAACAAATCGTGTGTGTGGCGCGACGCAAATAAATACCAACAAAATGAATGTTAACAGCGTGACAGAGGGCGACTTTTACACTGAGTAAAAGAGATTTACAATTTGATCTGGAGTAGTGAGTAAATTTCATCTGAGTGAAAGAAATAGAACTGTCTAGATCGACTCGTCAACTGCTGCTAATTTCAAGCAAGAAACTCTTAACCTATTATATTGAAGTTCCTAAGTCTGCATACTCAAAAGTATGTTTCCATGTGTAATAACTAATAAATGTATGCCTTTCTTGTTTATTAATGATTTCCAATTTCTGATTGAATACCCAAAGGTTTCAGCTTATCCGTGGCCCAGATAAGCTGGCTTTAAACAGGACTTAAGCAGCATTCTTAACGACACAGCAGCAATTGGTAAGCAGTATTCCGTTGCTTTATCTTACTTGACCGTATCACAGCCAATATTAAAAATATTTTAGCATTGCTGACCTGCTGCTGCTTAGTTTACAATTGTCCTATTTCTTTAATTCATTTTCATATCTATAGTTTGGTTTTTTAAGGGGGTATTCTGGTCAGAAGCCTGTTTTTTGGGCATTTTTTAAAAAAAGATATACAAAAAAGGAAAAACATTTTTACTATCCATTTTTTTA
>JAEIIU010033281.1:0-10870 GCA_018874675.1 Drosophila baimaii | reverse complement strand
GGAAAACCCGTCTTTTTATTCAAGAAGACAAAACACCCCCTTGACCTCGAGCCGGCAAAAAACACCACAGCATAACTTTTAATTTTTTGATCTGTTATTTTACTTCTTAGTGTTAAGGGAATAATATTTTAATAAATACTTTTAGTCAATAACAGACTTAGTTCTACATAAAAGTGAGACTACTTTAAGCTCTTGGTAATCTTTAATATTTTTTTGCTTGTTTAAAATTTGTGTGAAGTAATATTTATGCATATATATGATATATATTTATTTATTGTTATAATATATAATCTCTATTTTTCTTTGTTATGTTATTTTTGTAATAGAAAATACTATGACTACATAAATATAATATTCCATACTATATTTTATATGATATAACATAAATAACACAATAAAGATTCAAAGAATAGAGAATATTTATTTGAAAAAGAAATAAAAATATTTATTCTTTTTAGAGATATTTATAGAGATATTTATAAATAAAGCTGTTTATTTTTATAATATAAGATCTCCCTAAATATATTTATTTATTTGTATTATATATAATATGTATTCTTTTATCTTTATTATGTTAGTTATTTATTTTAGACATTTCTTTGTTTAATAAGCTCTTTTATACTTCTTTCTTGTGGTGCTTTTATGGCCTTTTATTTTCGCTCGACAAACTGTAAAGTGCCAAAAGCCTTTTGACCATTTCCGCTGAGAAGAATCTATATATATTAAAAATACCTGCCTAGAGAGTTGAGTCGGGGTAATATTTTCGAGCAGATACACCTATTTCTGTTAAGCTCTTGCCCTCAATTGAATGGCGGCTAGGTGAGTACTTGAAATGACTTCATTTGCACGACTCGGCACGGTCTCTGGTCTCCGGCTGGCTGGCTAGCTGGCGTTATTTATTTTCCTGTGAGCTTTGCATTATTTCTTTGTCTCGCTTATTGGCTTGCTCGCAAATCAAGGTTAATAGCTAACGTCTGTACCTCCTCCCCACCCTCTTTTTCAAGTGTATGGAGAGTGTGTATTTGGTGCGTGCGTTTGCGCATGCGCACACCTTTCCAATCAGTCAATCAATCGGCCCAGCTGTCATGCACGCAATTTGCATAAAGCCAGGCCAACAAACTAACTGTAATTGCCGGCTAACCCAACTGAACCCAAGTAAACCCAAAACATCAAGCCAAATTCAAATCCAAACCAAATCCAAGCCAAGTCCAAGTAGAGCTCACGATTGGCCCGCTGCCTCGCCCACGATTTCGAGCGTTGAACGTCAAACGTCGCTTTGGCTCAAATTTGGCCAACAAACCATATATTTTGTCACTTGGACATGTTCACTGGGCTTTTAACGGGAGCTGCAGACCTCATTTGTTACAAAAATATAATTGAGAACGAAAGATACACATTAAGACACTGCCTGTTTTGGCAATAAGGTAGTAAAATATGCCAAAAGAAAAAAATAAAAGAATAAATTAGACACAACGGACATTAATTATAGGGCTTGGGATATATGAAATCAATATATAATATCTATAATATAAAACAGAAAATAAATTAAATTAAATGTAAACTAGAAAACCTATAAATATTGTTCTATACTCATATATTTCCAAATTAATGATGCTTGGATCTTAAATAATATTGATTTTAATATTTAAATAATATCCTTACAATTCACTTAAAATTCCCAAGTGCGAATTTAGGCAAAATATTGATTGGGATTGTTAGAAAAATTAGGACTAAAGAGGTTTCTTGGCTAGGAACTGAAACAATTGTATAACTTAAGCCTGCTGCTTGCTTTTCGTACAATATATATATATAGAAAGTTAACTTCCTTGTTCATATATATATTTTCCTAATTATTTTTAAACCCTGCATTAAAGTGCAGCTCTGATTTGTAAGCTTTAGTTTTTTTCTGTTCCGTATAAAAATCAATTTAAAGTGGCCAACCGCCGGGAACCCCATTGGATTTCGAAAGTTGATTGCCTTTAAAAGTCGATCCTAGGCACAGACAACATTGGCAATCAGCGATATTTTTGCCCAGGATTCGGTGACAAAAATCGGCAAAAGACAATGAACCCCCGCCAAAGCTTAACCCACCAGTGCCCCGGCACCTCCAATCTTGTTGACAAGACAATGAAAAGTGAAATTGTCTCGATAGATATTAGTTTCTACCGTTTTTTTTTGTACTTTTTTTTTGGCTATCTGGTTTTTCTTTACTTTGCGAGCACGTTTGTTTGTTTTTCATATATACTTGGTTTTTTTTGTGTGTCTCATTTTTTGGTTGAAAGTAGCCGTCGCATCGGAGGGAGTCAGTCGATTTCGCATGTTCGCATAATCATGCCAAAAACGGCAACAAAAGGCCAACAAAAAGACCATCGAAACGACACGGTGAAACGACGACGAGAGCCGAAAGGAGAAAGGCAGACTCGTCCCGTTCCATCCCGTCCCACTGGTCGGGTTCACCGGGTCGGGTCTCCCGCGCTCTCTCACCTGCCTGGCACACATCTGAAGGACGTTTGCCCGCAAAAGGTCAAAACAGCTGAGCCACCGCGCAGCCGTGTCAGCAGCGAGATGCAAACGAAATACAATTAACAATTAAACATTCAAATGTTTAAGTTGACAGGCAACAACTTTCACCGATGCCAAACAGAAAAAGGAGAAACAGCGACAAAAAAAGTATCTGAAAAACTCCCATATCATGGAGAGGCTGCGAGACATTGTCGTTGCACTCGAAATAAAAATCGGCTTGAAGTCACTACAAAGTAAGATTTTTCTTAATTTTAAAACCAAAATGTAAGATAATTTTCAGGGAAAATGAATAAGTAAATAATAAATGCAAAGTAATATGGAATATATAAAGTGCTTATGGTATTATGACACTACTTTTTAGTTTTTATTCATTGAAGATTTCGCTGGAGAGTAAAAAGAGGCCCAGTCACACTTTTTTATTCTGTTCTGTAAATATATTACATATTAAATAAAATCACTACCATTAATCAAACTAATAAAGTAGTGTCATAATACCATAACGGAGACTATCAGGCAAATTCTTTAGTGTTTGAAAAGTGGCAGAAGATTTTATAAGTAATATTTTCTTTCGAATTAAAAAATATTTCTAGATATTTTTATATAGTGAAGATATCAATGGAACGTATACATAGGAACGGTCACACTTTTTTATTAATATCAGGACTTAAAAAACAATACATATCACAGAAAAAGCATTACCATTAATAAAAACGACAAAGTAGTGTCATAATACCATAAAATGGGGTTTTTCAAAGTATTTTCCTTCTTTTCCTTTGCTTAAAAAATATTTTCAGCTTGCAAAAAAAACACATTTTTAAGAATAAATAATAAAATAGGTTTTCTAACATTTTTAAGAGTCAAAAAATTGTTGTGAAATTAATTTTAATCACTTCTTTTTCTCCAAGTGCCACGATTCACTTGATGTCAATCAAAAATGCCATCCACATCCACACGGACAGGTATCTCTTTTTATTTGTAGTTAGTCTTTTTTGCACAATATCCCAACCATTGAGAAATGCTGAAGGTTAAAATGCAATTGAATGAAAAGAAATACAAATAATTGAGCAGACATGCGAGGAAAGTTAAAGAGGCTGCTGGTTGAGTTGAGTTGAGTTGGGTTCTCTTGATGGGTTTACCTGCTTTTTTTGTTACCTGCCCACTTGTCGTAAATTTGCCTAATAAATTAGCTTCATTAGTTGGTTAAGCCATCGGAAAGGCAGTCACATTTTGGGGCCTAATGCCCAATGAAAGTGATTTCAATTTTGGGTAACTAAGCAAGGTGGGCTTTTATTCGTCAATTGGAAACACATTTTTATAATGAAAAGATGAATTTTAAATAATAATCATAATTATGAGGAACGCCTTTTCTTGTTTTTCTTAAAATTATAATAATAGATGTTCGAAATAATAAGAAAATGCCATAGTAAGGCATATTTAATGATAAAGATATGGCTTTGTAGTTTGTTTAAATTTATTTCTTTATTATTTGTTTATTTATTCAGTTTTTTTTAAGCAAACAAACAAGTGGTTCACGTATTAATTAATTGCTATTTTCAAGGCAATGCCATCTTAACACAAATGGCGGACTGTGGCTGTTGAAAATCCACTCGATGTCCATTTAAATTTAAGCGCTTTCATTAATTCAAATGCAAAGTGCATTGTCTCTTTTGGCTGATTTGTGCATTTTTGTTTTGTTTTGGTTTTTGTGTGTGTTTTTTTTTCGTTTTTCCATGGATGCACACACATGTGGGTATTTTTTTTTTAATATTCACTTAGTGGACGGATGACAGTTTTTGTTGCGGCTTTCTGGTTCATTAACATTAAGCTTTCTACTGGCGGCAAATTAAAGTCCAAAATATTTGTACGTGATTTCGAATACGGCCTTTTGTTGTGTTCGAAACGAACAGAGAGAAAAAAAACAACAACCTATGTTGCATTTGTCAAATGTGCATTTCGGTGGGAAAGTCAACTGAAAAAGAAAATATTCAAACATGACAATGCCACAATTTATGCAAAATGCATATAAATATTTGTAGTTTCTTTTGTGTCGTGACATTTAAACTATTTACGTTTTTTTTTTTTGTTGAACGAACCCTGAGTTATTTGAGTTATTTGCGGCCCAAAGGAAATGGTAATGTTGCATAACTTGTGGCCAAAGAAACGTATCGCACACTTACCAGCATGAAGAAGTAAATACCTTTAGCTCAGCAGATATTTCAAATATTCAAATATTTCCACAGCCACCCACTGATGGTATCTGCAATAAAAATTGTAATTTGTTAATTACAAACAAACAAACCGAGCCGCAGACAGCCTGAAATGCCAGACAATCACTCAAATGGCACTCCAAAAAAAATGTCATAACAAGCCCACAAATGGCAAAGTAAGAAAAGTCACAAAAAAAAAGAAAAAATAAACTGGAAAATAAAAACCAAATGACAGGCAAAAACAAATAAAATAAAATTGCAATTGAAATGCCACAGCTAAATGGCAGCGACATAAAAGTTTAGAAAAAAGAAGCAAGAAGAGTTGCAGCGCCGCGGGTGACAACATCTCGAATACCCTATCATTATGGCATATTAAAATATATACAAATAAGTATTAGATATAAATTTAAGAAAGCTATAAGGTGGGGTTAAGGTTCAACTAAATTTTGAAGTACATTTCGAGTTAAGTCTTAACTCAAGGCAGTGCAAATAAAATACAAATGGATTCTTTTATAACGCTTTGAGGAAAACTTTTTGTCGGAAAGTCTTAAATTATCTATTCATTTCTTTATCAACAAATATTGCCAAGGGCACTAGGGATATATTCTATATAACGAGAAAGAAAGCCCTATTTATGTAATATATCAACAATAAAATCTCGCTCAATATAATATTGAAAACATTTTAATTCCACATATCAAAAATTGTTGCATTTTAATATTAAAATGTAGATACTATCGGAAAAATATCTGAAAAATTGTTAAAAATGTATTTTGTATAACCAATTATATTTAAAACATCTTAAAAACAAAGGGAGAAGCTTGTAATAGGAAACAAAATATATTTAAACAAAAATTCCTCATACTACAAGTGGGCAATAATTAAATTCTACAAAACCTCAGACAACTTGGCTGCAGTGACCCACAAAAAGGAAAAATTAAAACCAAAAAATAAAACAAAAAAAACAACTCAGAAGAAGAAAAACAAAAATACAAAACCAAAAAAATCTTTCTGTTAGTTTTTGGCATTTTTTGTGTGGTTTTTTTTTTCTCTCTCTCTCTCTCTGGTTTTGCTGGGGATAATTGCGGCATTTTAAAAGAGCTTGCATTGTTTTCCAAGCTGGTGGCGGATTATGCAATTGCAGGCAGCTTCCCCCGACAAGCCCCTAACCTCATCCACATCCACAGCGGTGGTAAACATGGAAAAACAGTTATCTGTGAAATTGCATCGACAAACGTGATGAACGTTACCCCAATACACATTTTGAGGCTCGCGAGTCGCGAATGGCAAAGCTGAAGAGCACACTGGCAGAAAAGTGGAGACGTTTCTAAAGCTACATGGGATTTTCTTTAATTTTTATTATATTTTTTGATAAGTTTCCATTAACATTTATGCTTTGCAGACTCTGTTTTATATTTAAGTAAATACCTTAAACTTAAGCAAGCTACATTTACTTTCTTTTCTATTGAATTACATTTATTTATGAACCTTCCTTTAATTTTCTCCAGCATATATATTACATATATATCTATATCCACATATCCACTTGATATTTCTCTGATCAAGCTTTTATTTTGTAATTTTTCCACAGTGCCCATGCAGAGACTGTGTATTTGGCACAGACTGGCTGACTTTGCTCTTCCGACTCGAGTGCGCCTGGGTGCCTAATTCTCATGTCATGTCCCAGACAATGCCCACCAGTAGTGCCAGTGCCAGTGCCAGTCCCCTCCTGGAAGCGGTGCCCCACAGCATCAGCATTATTGTCGTGGTTCTCGTCTCCGTGGGACGATGCGGGAAGATGAGCTCTGCACTCTTGCCTGACTGCCTGACTGCCTGCCTGCCTGCCCATTTCCCGCCATGAAAACACACCCACAATGCAGGGGAGGCAGCCACCCCGCCGATCTCAACCATGAGCCATGTCCGCGTCCATTTTCCGGCCACCGTTGACACAGTCTCTCACACTGAAAGACTAAACCCCATATGGTCGAGTTATAGGAGCGAAGGTGGGCTCAGCAGTTGATGGAATGTAAAATATATGCAGGAAAATATTTTGCAAATTAATTTCCTTCATTTACTTTATTGTAAATCAAATCAAATCGGATATTCCATGTCTCAGCATCCACCAGGCATTAATAATTAACTTTTAAAAACAATTGTGATGACATGGCAATTATGGAAAATTAACAAACTTGCAAACAGGAAGTTTAGCTGAGATTATTATGGGTATTTATATATTTGGCCAATGCTGAGCGTATGCTGCGTTAATTTGAAGTTAATTATATCATAGATGCGGATTTCTATTAATTAAAATTAATGGTTTTGGAGCGTGATGGATAGTGTGTTTAAAATATTTGTTCTCTTGAATGTGGTGGTTTTTTATAAACTCTAAAGGTTACTATTATTTAAGAATAAGAAAATATCAGGTAAAACTACTTTTTATGGTACAAAATAAATTAAATACAAACACTATAGCTGATATATATATATAGAAATATATATATACAAGCACTAGTAACAAAATCAATATTCGTATGTATTTTAACAAGATATAAATTTATTTAATTAATAAACTAAATAACTAAAATGATTTGCCATTTGTCAATATTTTTAGAAAAAAAATCAAAGCAGATTTTGCTTTAATTTTTGTTGCCATTAAGTTGTAATTAAGCTTATTAACAAGCAAGCCTGCATCTTCACATAAATGTTTATAAATTAAACGTGAAGATGTTTGATCAGCAAACTCTATTAAATTGTAAATAAAATAATAAATAAAGAGATAAAAATAAAAACAGTGAGCAAAACGCAAGAGTCGCCTCTCGCATGTGTTTGGGAACTTGTGTTAACATTAAAGTTGCCCCTTCTCAGGTAATTACATCTCCGTCAGCGACAGCGACTAACTAAGAGATATACACACACACACACACACACACACACATGAACACACACTCGGTACACACACAAAATTCACAGTTGCAGTTTAATGGGCCTAATGAGCGGTTTGTTCTGTAACAACACCAACACCAACAACAACAACAACAACAACAACAACAACAACAACAACGTCAACAACAGCGACAACAATGCGAGCAACTAATTCGCTCAATTGTTGTTGCTGTTGCTGCTGCTGCGGCTGTGCCACATTTTTAGTGTTTGTAGTTTCCCCCCTCCCCCACCGTACACCCCCTCCCCCACCCGACTCTCTTTACATCACTTGTCTTGGGGGCAAGTTCGTTTCCTAAGTCTTTTGTTTAGTTCGGTGGCGTGGGTAAAAAAAAAACACCAAAAACCGAAAAACAAAACCAAACCAACTAAGAAACAGCACAAAAAAAATCAACACGACCGAACAGCGAAATAAAACTGATTTCTATTGGCCGAGCCACGCCCCCCGCAATCGAATGTAAAACCAAAAACCAAAAAAAACAACGCCTCAAGATCTGTGTCAGTGCTCAGTTTCAGTGTTATTTCTTCTGTTTTTTTTTTTATTTTTTCCTCCTGCTGATTTTTATTCATCAACGAAACGCACAGAAAAATTTGTTCATAGAAAAATTATTCGATTATGACATTGATTACGACATCTTCGAGTGGGGGAGCAAGAGAAGTGAAATCTTTTACCACCAGCCGCAGCAGCAGCAGCCGCAGCAGCATCTAAGCATCAAAGCTCCGATTTTGACCAAGTCACGCTTTCTTTGAATTTTTGATTTCATCGTTGAGGGTTTTGGGTTATATTTGCCCATTTATTAGGCACATTTTTGCACTAATTAAAATACAAGTGCTAATTTGATTTCAAACATAAATTTGTCAAGGGTAGCCACTGCTGTCCGGTCGACTGCAGACCCACTAATTTTTTTGGGTTGGGTAAGACAGCAGGGCGAGCGCCGTGTCGGTTGCCCGTAAATTAGTTGGCGTTGTAACTGGCCAAAATGCAGGGAAATTTACGTCAAATATTTGTGGCTCTAAGAGTGTTGAAAGCTTCCAGTTAAAATGTGTTAATAGGCTCATAATAAATATCTTGTATGCTAGCTGCAAATTCCTTGTTTATTATATCTGAATATCTGCTGAACGATATCTGTATCTATAGTTGAGTGAGAATGAAAATAGGCTTGTATGTATAATAATTTAAACTAAAGAACTTTGTTGCTATAAGTTGGGTTAAGAAGGCTGTCAGCGAAGGACTTCTGACTAGAGCTGTTTAAATATGCATAACATTGATATATATCTATAATCTATAATCTATATAGTCCAAATAGTGCTGTTATTTGAAAGCGAAATATTCGACCAAACGATTTTTATATTAAAATATTTAAGAAACAATTGTTATATTAATTGTCTTCTGTATTTTAAAAAATTAAATAATGGATACAAATATTGATGTCACTGTAAGACTTAAAGGTTTCTTTAATAAAACAAAAACAAAGAGAAGAGACCATTGGTTGTGATCGAAACAGCTGTACGAAGATGCCTCGCTTTGATCTGTGTGCTCGATCAAACATATAGTGGTGCCTATAAATAATTGGGCCGATCTTATGATCTCAGGTTCGCTAAACGTTTCAACTAAAAACAACAATGCTTATAAAAAATCTCAGTCATTACTTACAAGCCAAAAAACTATCACCAAAAATACGAGCGGTAGGCCTTACTAGCTAATGCTTATAAAACAATGTTAGTTTTTAGTTTTAACTATAAGCTAGCTCTATATAAATAAATAAATAAATAAAATCACCAAAAATAAGACAGATTTTCAGCTAACTTTTATAAACTATAAACTATAAACTTTTATTTATAAAAATAATAAAAATGTAGATGAATTTCTTCAAGCGGCTAATCTTGAGCACCAAATATGCTGGTATAATTGCATTATTAATATTAAATACTATTTATTTATAGTAAAAATATGACTTAAACTTTATTAAAATAAATATTACATTGCGTGGCTACATCCAATATCTAATGCAACTTGCATCACACACCTCAATCTGGTGATATTTAAACAAATCCTAAGTCCCTCCCCCTTGGTGATCCCAAGGAAAGTTGCAAATTGAAAGCCGCTCGCCTTTTCCGTTTACTTAAACAATAAATAAGTTGCAAGTTGCAAGTTGCAAGTTGCGTCGTGATTACAATCAGAGCAGTTAAAGTGGAGTACCAGAAATCAGGAGACGCCAAATGGGCGACCTTTTGCGGATGCAAAATGCAAGCCCCGCCGACTTTCGTTTCATTTCGCATTTGGCGATCTTATTTGGTTTTTTTTATTTGTATTTCTTTCTTTTTTTTTGGTTTTTATTTGCAGCGTCTGGCTATCTCTCTAAGCAAATTGATTTGCCTAGCACATGCGACGACGAGGTTCGTTAGCTCACCGCTATCCCTCCCCCCCCCCTGTTGACTGCTTTTTATGGCCAGGCATAAAGTTGGGCGAAAATCAAAAGGAAGCGATCCGCGGCAAGATACAAATTAAGCAAAAAAGTCGTTGGACGATTACGTGGCAGTGGAAAAACAGCCGCTGGTCGGGGAGACGAGTAAAGAAAGGGGCGCGTCAGGTTGCATCACCGTCATTATAATCGAAGACCCACAAAAGACAATGGGCTCTGTCTCTATAGAGGGTCTCGACACCTTTTTTTTTTTCTTCTGTATTTCTTCTGTATTACTGCCACTGCCACCGATGAGGAGAGGGTTGCACGCCCAAATGGGAAACGCCTGAATGGAGCCATGTGATAGCTATGAGCTTGCTGGAACCCGAACCCGAACCCGAACCCGATTGACTGACTGACTGACTGAGTGCTGGATCCGCGGACTCGCGAGTCTCGAGTGTGTAGTCAAGTGAAGACTGGGACCGGGGATCACCGATCGGATCGGCTCAGATCGGATTGGATTTGCTTGACTTCGCCGCCACTGCTGCCTACTCCGATTGTTGTTGGGATTGCAATTAAGGTTTTGCCGCCGCGCTCCGCTGCATATCATATCATATCATACGCCATGTGGGTATGCACTTTATGAAGACGAAAAACTTATGACAAATAGTTGCCGACCGCAAGCCGAAGCTAAGACACTCTTTACTAAATAATTTGTAAGTTTAAACATATAACAAGTAAGAAAGGCTAACTTCGGGCGGAGCCGAAGTTTATATACCCTTGCAGATAATTTGTTAC
>JAEIIU010033200.1:0-16978 GCA_018874675.1 Drosophila baimaii | reverse complement strand
ATAAGTTTGAACCCCACGAAGAATAAGTTCAATTTCCCCCCCCAAGAATCGTCTCTGGATCCGCCACTGCCTTATGATTATGATTATGGATTTGAATTTGAATTTGAATTTGACTTTGATTATTGTGTATTTCTTTGTTGTCCTTATTATTTTTTTGTTATTTTCCGTTTGGTCTGGTATTCCTTTGGTCTGAACATGTCTGAAATGCTCCTTAGCGTAAACTATTTATACTCGTACTCGTACTCGTAACTGTAACTGGTAACTCTCGCCGTCGCGCGCCAAGATCCAACCAACAAAAAAAAAGTCTAACTTTTTAGCACTAGAACTAAGCCAAAAGCAACAACAACTACAACAACAAAAGCAACTGCAACAGCAACCTCATCATGCATCCCTCGAATATGTATATATATATAAACCAACCAACCTCTATATATTTGAAAAACAGAAACTCCCCCACGCACACACCTAACACACTACGCTCATTATAAGTTCATGTATTCCAAAGATGTAAACGTTGCAGTGATTGCAAGCAGCATAGAGCTGGGGAAAAATCGTTTTTTTCGATCATTAAGAAATAAAAATCGATTTTTTCGATAATTTAGAATGAAGAAAATCGATTAAATCGATGAAAATAAATTTTATTTTTTCTAAACCTTTTAGTTTGTAAATTCATATTAATTAATATTGAGAAAAAATAAAAATCAGACTCGTTGATCGATAAATATAAAATATATCGATGTTGCAATCGGTTTTTGCTCATCTCTAACGCCTTGCTGCAACGTTTACATTGAGCTGAAATATATATGGTGACCAAAAACGAAAAAAACAAGTGAAAAAAAAAATACCCACAATTAGTTAACCGAAATGTATGCCAAATCCAAGGTTATCGCCTACCGGTGGCCGCCGCCTGGCCCTTCCTGGGCGCCCCCCTCGGAGGAGCACCCACCCTCGCACCGCTGCAGCTGCCCGTCTCCATGCCGGTGGCCCAGGCGCCGCCATCGGTAACCGTTGGTGGCGGTGCGGCGGCTCAATCGGCATCGGCAGCACATGCCGCTGCAGCGGCCGCAGCCGCAGCCACGCCCATAATGCTGGCACCACGCCCACCGCACAGCGCTGTTCAAGCAGCGACCACAGCAGCAGCGCCACGGCGGAGGTACGACATCGAACTGGGGATACAAAAAAAAAAAAAAGAAAATCAGACCCACTCCCCCAGTCTGGGGTATTTGGTGAAAGCGAGCGCCTAAAAGCAGAATTCAAAAAGATTGAAAAAATAATTATTTACTACGTTTATAAGCGAGCCTTTTTTGCAAGGGAGATTAGGGATAAACAATCTAGATAATTTAAATATATTTAATAATTCATTCACAGCAGAAAGGAATATTTTAAAAATATATTTCTGTACAACAAGTAATTCATTGTCTAATATTGGAATGTCTAAGATTGATTTAAAGCTAAAATTCAATTAAAAGAATTTATCAACATTCACATTTAAATCTTCAGTAGAGAATATCGATAACTCTTATCGAAATTATTATTTAATCAGATGATGATGATGATTATGATCGTTATTTCTAATTGTATTATTGCTTAATCTTTTTAAATTAACCTTAGGAGAACTCTTAAGGCAATCAAAGCTCGCTTATAAATCGATAGTAATCGATGAACCCATAAAATAAAACTATAAATCAAAACACTGCAACAACAACAACAGCAACAACAATTAGTACCAGAAACCAAGATCACCATAAACTCTTTAGCTATGAGAATCTTTGTACCATAATAACTACAAGTATAAATGTTTTGTTGTCTTGTTACTTTGGTTTACGCATTTGGGTATGACTATTTAACTATCGATATACTCCATATAAATATTGCATACTTTTTGCCATCCTTGAGATTGCATTTGTTTTCAAAGTCTAGGCACACACACACACACACAAAAAACACACTCGATCGCAGTGATAATCTCTAGTGGCAACCACCTGAAACTGTAACCGTAACTGTTAGCTGTTAAGTATGGCAAGGAATTTTTAGCTTTAACCTTAGACTAAAATGTATATCGTAATATATCGAATATATATATAGATATATATATATATATATCGTAACGTTTATCGGTAGAGCGAACATTTTGCCTCAGCAAGCATTTTTCTGTAAGGCGCCTTTCTCTTAGAGCATCACTTTCTAGCAACCATACTCTCTCTCTCTCTCTCTCGTACTCTTTGTTCTCTCTATTTCTACTCCTATATCCCTCCTATATATATATCTCTGTTTTTAAGTTCCTATACCCTTTAGAGTTTGCACGTTTTTTGGATTATTTTGTGTTTGTCTTTGCCACGTTTGCAAATTCAATTTGCCAATTAAAATTCGCAAAGCAGAAATCGAATGGAATTTTAAAAATTGATTTTGCATGCCACCTTCTGCTCACCATCACCACTACACACAGTCACACACACCCCAGCATTTATTTCCTTCCTTTGAGCATTTAATTTTTGAAGCTTTCGGGCACAGAAATTAACACAGGATTGTTAGGAAAAATAATTTAGCTTCAAATACGTTTTGGCAATTTTCTCTGCACACACGCACTCACCCGATTTAACAAATTTTGTATACAAATATTGCAAATCGAATTTTTAATTGCACATTGGCCAAACAAATTTTCAATTTGTGGCAAATTTGGCCACAGCACTGCTGCAGCAGTGCCCCCCAAAAAATAATTGTATACATTTCAATTATGATTTGTATACTGATTTGCCATGAAAACGAATGATGTCACAATGCAGCGCATATCAAAACCTGTGACCATGGTTTCAGGACTGGGCTTTTTGGCGTACTATCCTGTGGCCCTTACGCGCAAAATTGTTAATTATGAGGCTTGCCATTATTATAAATTGAGTGATAAAACCGCGTGGAATTAATAAAAGTACAATGTATATATGTTCCAATGCAACTGCGGCTTTTGTGGCGTAATTTCAAATTAAAGGCGATTTATTTTTGTTGCTCAAAAGGGAGATTAATTTAATTATATTTAACAAAACAATATGGCAGATTTAAAATGTAATTTTTTACTCTTTATAAATTACTAATGGAGTTCCCATTTCATAAAAGGTCTTTTAAAAAAGCGAGTAAAAAAAACTGCTCAAATTTTCGCTATTTGCTTTCGCGCTCTCTCTTTCAATACGAGAGCACTGTGAGAGCACTTTTCGCTCTCTTGAGACCGCTTACGCTTGCGACTCCTAACTCTTTCTCGCTCCATTTTACCTGCAATGTACAAGCAAAGCAGCCACAACAGCTTCTTAATTTCTCTCAGTAGCGAACAAAAGAGAGTCAATGATTATTAATTAATTTTCTTAAAAATCTTACCACAAACAAAAACTTTAACCTTTTCTAAGTTCTAAATAAAAACTTATTTTCTCTTAAGTTTTAATCACATTTAACCAGCATGCAAACTCATAGTTTCACCTTCCCAAGAAAAAGCTACCCAATCCCCTAAAAAAATCCCAAAACTATCATCCCGACTCTCCCCTATCTTTCCACTTTTAGCACTTGGTAAATGTTCTTGCTAGTTTTAAATGTATTTCGAAAGGTGCAAGGGTTAAATGAAACAATTAAATGTATTTTATATATTTATATTTAATGCTTTTTAACACAAAATCTGAACCCTGAAAGCCCCACTTAAAACACACACACACAGCAAAATGCAATTGAGTTGTTGAGATCGTCGCATACGGTACACATTTGGATGTATGTACTTATGCCTATGTATTTACCACTGTACTAAAGATCGGTCTAATGTTTTTTCCGTATTGTTGACAATGATATAATATCTCTATATATATATACATATTATGCAATTATAAAATGCAACTACTGCGTAGCATTATTTCTTGGTAATTCAGTGTTCTAATGTTAAGTATGTTTCGATATAAAAAAACAAAACCAAAACCATTTACATATGTATGAGCTACACACACACACACACGTATGTCTTATGTATTGTTATATGTATATACCAACAACCAAACAACATCATCTCAGCGCTATAAAAACGAATTATAAAGCCTAGAATTTGCCATATATATATATATATATACTATAGATACTCTATATATATAAATATTTACTTATATATCAAAGAGAGAAAACTAACCGCATGCGTTTTATGTTCTTTTCTTTTCCTTTTTTCTACTTTTTGCACACGAATAAACACATGAACATACATAAATATATAAACAAACACACACTGGTCAACAAAAACTATATAAACAAATACAAAATGTTGTGTCAAATCGTTGCAAAAAAAAACAAAAAAAAACCTATCATAACCGAAAAACTATCGCCAAAAAACAAAACAAAAAAACGATTTTTGGTTGTTTCTTGCGTGGGTTAAAATTGCGATATGCGATATTCCTGCAGCCGCCGTTGCCGCCGCCATGCGTGGAGTGGCCATCCAGCGCGGACACGTGGGCGTGGTCGGCGCCAGTCCCTACCATCATCCCCATCACCCGCACCATCATCTGCTAGCGGCCTCCGCCGCCGCCGCGCAGCAGCAGCAGCAACGCCAGGTGGCCGCCGCCGCCGTGGCCGCAGCAGCCGCCCAACAGCAGGTCGCCGCCCATCATCAGCAACAGCAGCAGCAGCAGCAGGCCATCTCCGTCGCAGCCGCCGCCCAACAGCAACAGCAGCAGCAGCAGCAACAGCATCAGGTGTCGGTCTCCCAGCAGCAGCAGCATCAGGTGGCAGCCGCCCAGCAGCAACATCAGCAACAGCAGCAACACCAGCAGCAGCAGCAGCAACAACAGCAACAGCAGGTCGCCGCCGCCCAGCAGCAACATGCAGCCGCCGCCGCCGCCGCTGCAGCCGCCTCGCATCCGCATGCTGCCCATGTCCATGCCGCCCATGCCCACGCCCTTGGCCCACAGTTGGCGCAACTCCAGGCTGTGGCCGTGCCCACAGCTGCCGCCCAGCAGCAACACTCGGCGTTGCAGCAATCATTGGCCGCGGCAGCCGCCGCTGCAGCTGCAGCCGCTGCCCAGAATCCGGGAGGAGTTGGTGGCAATCCGAATGCTGCTGCCGCCGCCGCCGCGGCCTATGCCGCTCGCCTGTCGGCGGCGGGCGCCACACAGTCACCGCAAACGGCCGCTGCTGCTGCGGCTGCTGCTTCCATGGCTGCGTCGGCCAATGCGGCCAACAGTGCTGCCGCCCTGCATGGATTCGCGCCGTAAGTAAGAGTTGAGCGACTCCGGAACGGCCGGAAGCGCCCGGAGTGGCCACGACTCGTCGCCACTCACCCATCCGTTCGTCGCACACCCGCGATTCCGCCGTAGTTTTGTTTGCCGTAGAAATGTCACTTTAGTTTGTATTTTAGTTGGTTTACGCTGCGACTTTTTGATTTGATTTTGAATGTAGTTTTTAGTATTAGAGCACCTACTACCCATAGCCCATCCAACTACGTTTATACGCACGCCCTAGTTACGATTGATATATATATAGTTTTTTGTATGCTGCACTTGAGCAGAGCTTTTATGATTTTGTTTACTTGTTTGCCAAAAAAAAAATTATAAAACTGCTGAAATTTATTCTGTTATTTTTCGATTGATCAAACCAATAATCAGGAATGCCACAGAAATTGCTGTGGATTTAAAATCACTTGAAATGCCACCCAAAAGTATGCTACAACATTTTTTAACTTACAAAATAAACCAGCTTACATAGAAATTGGGGCCTTTAATATATCATTGCATACTTTTATACACTATTTTTTAAATTTACTTTCACGATTTCATTTAAATTCAAGATGAACTAAGAAAAACTTTTAATTACCAAGTTTTTTCTTTTAAGACAAAATAATACAATTCTTTTCAATCATTTCTGTCTATGAATGTGCAATTAATTAAATTTGTGTTTTACATTTAGGGACACTCCTAAACCTTACATTAATAATATTCAAATAATTTTTCGATTACTTAAGAAAACAGTACAATATTGCCCTTGTTTGGTCTTTGAAAATACTTTAAATATTAAAATCCAATGAACTTTTGGAAATGTAAATTAATTTACATGGGGTTTTAAATTTTAAGGCAACGTTAAATATAAATTAAAAATTCATTATGCTCTGCAAGTAGCTGGCGTATAAACGTAGTGAAAAATCATAATTTGTACAATATTTTCTATTGAGTTTCTTTTTGTGCTGGCTTTCCACAGAAAGAAGCTTGTTTCATTAATTTGTCATGATTTTAACCCGCAGCTTTTATTGTTTATATATATATAGCTTATAGACTGTTTTTCCTACCATCTCTCTATCTCGCTCTCTCTGTGTTACTCTATCTGTCTCTATATTCTTGTTGGTGAACAATGTTTTTTTTAGCTATCTTGTGTGTGTAAAGTTTTAATATCGCATATAATGAAACCTATAGTCTTTGACCTATTTTGTATAAATCAAGCAAATAGAAGAAAGAAAAACTTGAATACAAAATTGCTTAATGCAAAAAAAAATATAAAACGCAGCAACCGATTAACGCACGCTAAACACACATCACATCCACGTAAAACTATATATAACTCTCTCTATATATATATATACACGCTATATATATTGTTGATCATACCTCTTTTGACTGACAGCAGTGTGTTCTTTGGCATCGTTTGATTGACCTACTTATATTTATGATTATTTTGGTTAAGGGACCTTACCTACCGTCGATTGTATATTGTGTACCACTAGGCGTATGATGAATTTTGGATTTAAAAATTTGAATATTTGACTTGAGAGTGTCGCGCTCTGCCAGCGCCTTGCGTGCATGTTCTGCCCCCCGACATTACATTACATTACATTACACACATATATCTCTCTCTCAATATATATATATATATATAGACCTTTGATTAACATATTCTTTTGTGGCTGCTCTCTCTCTACACACACACACTGACACACACCACCACCCCCACACACACACCATAGCGTATGAATGAATGCTCCATTAAATATTGTATACTTATAAAACCACACACACAAAGACAAGAAAAAAAAACCTTAACTAATTAGCTAGGTGCATGAGTGTCTGTTCTGTCTAAAGATTAAATGCAAACATTTTTTGGAAAGCAAGCAAAAGCAAGACAATTTTCCGTAGTGTTTCTTTGGGGAATGGAGTATGGAATGTGATTGGTTAATTGGTTGGTTGGCTAACCTCTTTGCTGCTAGTTTAACTCTATAAAATGAACGACAACCCCTATATTATAAATATATAGTATAATCCTTATAATTTCCCTTTGTTTCGTTTCCTCTGTCTCGACATCTCCTCCTCCTCCACCACCAATCAGTTCGTCATCCAGTGGGGAATCAGGTCAGATCAGGTCAGTTTTTTAGCACAGGCTATTAGTTAGTATTTACGATATATATGTATAGGCTAGGTAGGGTTAGGGAACTCTCCCAAAAAAAAATAGGTTCCCCAAATATATTTTTCAGTTTGCCAACAAAAAAAAACAGAAAACAACATTTAATATTGAAAACTAAACAAAGAAAACCCAAATATACCCCGAACCGGAAGTGGATAAAGTTTTATTTTATTGGCCAAACACACAAACAAAGCAAACTTTATCCCGTCCGAAAAAAAGCTAAAAAAAAACCACACAAGTGCGTTAAAAAAAAAATGAACCAAAAAGAACAATTTTTGAATTTTGCTTTTAAGTGCCATAAATCGAGTGTGAGGTGAACCAAGTGCCGGAACGGCCTTTGGCTTGCCTCTCACGTCTATTTCTCTCTCTCACCTCTACCACCCCCAGACCCCTGAACCAATAACTATATGATTTATTAATATATATATTTTTCTATTGTCTTGTTCCTCCCACAACAACAACAACAACAACCACAAAAACCAAACGCAGTGTATACTATGATCCCTTCTTAGCAGCCGCTGCTTCCGCTGATCCGAATCTACGCTTCCAGGTGAGTCTTGTACACAAAAAAAAAAAGCAAAAACAAATTATTAAAGTCCCAAACCCTATCACAACTAGAAATTAGTATAAGATCTATACTACATATCTCCTTAGGCTAGGCTGTAAGCTATATATATTTTAGAGCTAAACTAAAAAAAAAAAACCCCCTAACTACTCCCTCTCTCTCTCTCTTGTCACGACAAATATACATGAAAATATTATATAAATTTTACAGGCAGCCAAACCGGTCACTGAAGTTCCAGCCGCTCAGCCAGCCGCCATATTAAATGTAATAAAACTTTTGTCAAAACTAATATTGCTAACCACAACAACAAAACCACCAAAAAAGAAAATTACGAACGATTCAACTTTATAATTTGTATATTTTTGATGGTAGCTTGTGCAAAAAAAAAAACAAAAAATAAGACACCGATTGAGTTTTGAAACATTTGACTTGGTTTTTGGAACAATCGTTTTTACCTACTACTCTCATACCGTACTCTATATCTATATTTGTTTTATAAGTCGCTTCCCTTGAGTTTCCTTTATGCATTTATCCACCATTATCCATTATCCCGAACTAACCGAACGACGAGTCCTGATTTGTTGCTGTTTAAGTTGAGAATCGAACTCTGGTAACTCTCTGGTCGTAAAACAATACTATTTTATTTCCTTACTTTGAAATAAGCCTGCTGGAGGCTTAGCTAAGCTTAATTAACTCAATGTCTGTTACCTGGAACTTAACTCTGAACACTTGTGTATAAGCTCTCTACTATTATATAACTGCATCCTTTGTTTTGGTTTGAGCATTTCCAACTTGCCCAGTTTTGGTTTATTCGTAAACAATCAATTAGTGACCACAGAAGGAGGCTATTTTGAAAGCATACGCTCTGGTTTTTCCTTAATTTTTCTGCTAGTTTCCTTGATTTGTTACCACACATTCTTGCTTTCGCTGAATAATCTTAACTTATCTATATATACTTATAAATATATGATATTCAATGCTGTAAACATTTTTGTAACTACTACAAACTCTATTCTTTGGTTTATCTTTCACAACTGTTACAACAACATACTCAACAACAACAACTCAACAATTACCACAACAATTCAACAACACTATTGAAAAACTATATAAAAACCATAAATTACAGCGCCGCACTGTGACTACGCTAAACAGTAACCCACATACGATCAACCGCATTCCGGTTCCACAGAATGTTTTGGTAAAAATAATCATATCTAGTTCCTAGTCCAATTCCAATGCACCTAGATATATGTATATGTATCTATCTATAGCCCCCCGACTTTCCGTTTGATTGTTGTCACATCTTACTTTCTTCTTTCATTTCGTTTCTGCGTTTCAATAATGGTCAATGCCTTTATTTTTTAAATATATATTGTGTATGCACCTAACTAATAATCATGTATGTCTATATGCCATAAGTCCTAAGTTAACCCATAGTTTATAATCGATTACGCTAAGTTATTTACTGTTACGAGCCTCGCTTTTCCGTTTTTTTGGTAGCCTGGCATCTTGGGTTCTCTCTCCGTAGCTCGGTTTTTGAAGGTTATACCTAAGTGTACATAGAATATTACACCTCACACACTGACCACCCACCACCACCAACCACCCCACCACTTGTTTTTTGCACCCCGTTCTTTTATTGGTTTTTGGTTACTCGATTATATTATATGTGTGTGTGTATTCCACCGGTTTGGGTTCCTAATTTCTCTCACCACACTTGCTCTCACCTTACTCCGTCAACCCCCCAACCTCCTCCGCTAGTCTTGTGTCGTTTGCCGTTGTCACCAAACCCCCCAAAGAGAAGCCCAGACCCAGATCCAGATACAGATCCAGGTCCCCAGAACCATACACCGATCCCGATCTGTGACTGCGTCTGTTCTCCCCGCGAGCGAATGTCACCGTCTAATGCCCCCTCTGCTTACCGCTCTTCCAGGCCACTGCTCCGCTGCTAAAGACACCGCTGTCTCAGGCCCAGCAGCAGGCATATGCCACGGCGGCCACCACCTACACGGCGGTAGCTGCCCGGGCCGCCTATGGAGCCGCTGCCGCAGCAGCCGCCCAGCCGGCACTCGCCGGCTACGCCACCGTAGCTGGGTAAGTTTATCATGATGGAAGCAAAGGGTCTGTTTTAGTGTTTGAATGGCTGCATTTGCAGTGGATTGTAGCCCTTTTTTAATACAAGAAATAGGAGAAAAGATCTCTTAAAAAATACAATTTATTACTGCAAATTCTTGCTAAAAGTAAATAACTAAACAGGCCTTTTAACCCCTAAAACACCACATAAAATGAGGTGGCTTACATCAAGTGTTAAGCCACTTACTAACAACAATAACCCATTAAAAGTTTTAATAAGAAAATTCCCATTAAAAAATGATGGTATTCAGTTGGAAAATGTTAATACAAACCTTAGGTTTCTAACTTGTATATCAAAGATACTTCTAAAAGCCTTTTTAATATCAAGTCTTAATATCTTTATTTATTTATTTAATATTCAAAGTAGGAATGTATATAAACGTAGTTAACTAAAATATTTTATTTAAATGCTAATTAAGTATTTATTATTATTTACAACATCTAAAGTATTAAAAGAGTTCTTTACCCTGTCTGTATTTTAATTATTATTTTATAGAAACACATTCTTTGTATTACTTTTGTATTACTTTATCGTATTATTTGCTATATTTTAAGTATTTTTATATTTTTTTTTTTTTATACAAACTGTATTATTTGTATATCAATCTGTCGTATTATTTGTATTATTTTAAGTAATTATTATGATCAATTCATGCTGTAGTATATATTCTTTACAACTCCATGTATTTATTTATAATTTTACTATAACAAATCTCCTTAATACTTTTACTTTACAGCAGATCTTTTTATTTACAAATTTGTCTAATTATTTGATTTGTTCTTTTCTTTTCGTAACATTTCCTGTGTATAATGGTTTAGTGTAGAAATCTAACACTGAAAAATGAAGATGTACAATTGTCAATAGAGCAATTTTGCAAGGCCGTATCTAAAGTTAACAACTTTTGTTAATTAAATGAGAATAATAAAGAAAAAATGTATAGCTGAGCAAAATAAAAGAAAGAGTAAAAACCAACTGGAATCATCAACTAACCAACTCATCCAAAACAAAAACCAACATAACAAAAAAAAAAAGATAAATATACCTAAAAATTACTAATAAGATGAACGAAACGAATATTTATAGATATGCGCGCGAGTATGCAGATCCTTATCTAGGACATGGCATTGGACCAGTGCCTGGCTATGGGGTAAGTGTACTTTTACTAATTTATTTTTCAATTTTCTCTTTTTAAATTGCGAAAAAAACAGTCCAAAGCACACAAGGGGCACTCTTAGCAACCTCAATTCTAAAAGGGCTCTTTGCATGTAGTTAACAATGCTGAATATTGATGTTGCTCAGTATTTGGGCGCTGATGAGGACAGTGCCCGAAACAGCTGCTGCTGGCTGTTGACAAGCTTTTTGCGTGTTTTTGGCATAAAGTAGAATTTTAATTATTTTTTTTACTTGTTTTTCTTGCCACATTTCTTAATTAAACCTTTACTAATTATTTTATTAATTCTCTCCTTAATTTCTTCCTTCAGGCAACAATGTATCGCGGCGGCTTCAATCGTTTCACGCCATATTAAGAACAATCTACGCCAGTCAGCCAAATAATGCACTTGAACTACTCTCGATGAAAAAATGCTCAATAATAATTAATATGAACAACAACAAGCAGCAAGCAAAGCGAATAAGTTAGTAACTTAGACGTAAATACTCCTCTCCCCTACGATGCAGTAAGTAGAAGTTACAACCAAAAACTAAACCGATAGATGCAAGATACTCAACACACAACAACAACAACAACAACAACAACAGCCAGAGAACAGCAGCCAACAAGAACAACATCCTTGGACCTTGGAGAGTTGAAAATCAAAGCTAAGCAACAAAGAAACAAACAAAAAAACAAAAACAAATCAATGTCGTCCAGTAAAAGCAAAAAAAAAAAAGCTAAACCAAAAAACAAAACAAAAAATATACGCAGCTAAACGCAGTTCTATGGAGTTTATATAAGTAAAACAGAAAGTAACAAAAAACAAAAATTAATAACTAAAATTCGAATTGCAAAATAGTTTTGCAAGGAAAAAAAAAACAAAAACAAAATAGGATGAGAAGAAAAATGTGCTTCATGCGTAGATTTTTACCAGAACAAAAGCTGAAACTTTGTGCGGCAGATCAGAATTTATATATATACACATACCGACATGACATATATAGTTATTATATATAGGCATTGTATTTGTATATCAAAAAGCAAACCAGAGAAAAAAGAGAGCAATGTTTTTAGGTACTTTTCATCATGCTGAAACATCATCATCAAACAAAAAGAAGAACTCGATTTACATATATATATTTTTAATGCCTTTGGTTGTTGATTTCATGACACTTCTTCGTTGAGCTAAGTTAGGACCTTATGATTTATTCTAAAAACAATTAGCACTGTAGGTTGTGTAGTAAGCGGGAAAGCAACATTTACAAAATCAAAAACAAATTGTATATTATTTGCAAGCAAACTAAACAAAAATACATATATATATATTTATTCGTATATACTTTTAGAGTTTAGATTTTCTAATTTTGATCACCCCAAAGAATACTCATTTCTGTATTGTATTGTATTGTCAACGAATTTATTTTTTAATGCGTTGCTTGGTTGTTCCTAATAACTTTATATATATACATATATGTTTTCGGCAGCTAATAACCACACACACACTCACACACTCGAAATCGACTCAATTGGAATTGCTCAAAAATACAAAAAATTCGTAGCGCATAGGTAAATGCAAAAAGATCAACACGTAGACATATCCTTGGAATATACAATAATATTTACTTTAAATGCCGCCATAGCAGCAAAAAGCGAGAAAAACGTAAAAAACAAAAAATAAGAAAAAAGGAAAAACCCACAAAAAAAATATTATATATATATATATATATTAGTTTTAACAAAAACAAAGGTCAAGCTTCCAGTGACACAAAAAAGCCATTGATGAATGATGATGTGGAAATCGAATAATAAGCATTAAAAATTACAATTTTTAGCTCTTACTCCGTAGCACTTTCCTTGTGTGTTGTGTAAAGAAAACTAAAAACGAAAAGCGAAAAACAAAAACCAAACAAATAAGAAGCAAATCGTTTCGATGTTGTTCATTTTTCGGTCTAGACCGGAGCCAGAAACTTCCCTAAGCAAACTAAGAATTTATTTTATACACACACACTTGAATCTAATGCACAAAGAAAAAAAAACAAAAACAAAAAAGAAACACTTTTAACGTTGTGTATTTTTCAAATGTTAAACGATTCAAATGCTCAAACAAAAAAGGACATCGTCGTTCTCTATATATATTTGATTCTTAGGCAGCTACTGTCGTCAAAAACAAATTTATACTAGTTGTTTATCAACCATACTATGCTATGAAAAAAACAAAAAACAAAAAAACCAAGCTACTAATTAATTGTGTGTGTGTAATCGTGCAATTCTTTAAGTGTTCTTCTTCGACAAAAAAAACCTACTAAAAAACTTACTTGAAACGAGAGAGAGAAACTCGACTCCAAAGAGCTTCAACTTTGATGGTGTTTCCTTGATTTTATTTCGAATCTAATCCCCTAGCAACTGTCTCAGATTGTACATAATGATATATGATATATGATATTTTATTTAATACCTCTCAGACACCACACACACGCACACACAATGGCATAGCAACACACACAGGCTAAGGTCCTTGAGAACTCGAAGAAGCAATTAACGGCATCATACTCACACGTTTGTGTACTTTTCGTTTGATTCTCTCTCATAATTACCCAATTACTGCATTGATATATATACATATATGTATATCTAATTTTACGTTGACATTTTTAAAGCCAAAGTTTATATTTTAAATGATTTTTAGTTAGGTATATATATTAGTTTAGATGCTGACGACAGACACAGGCAGACACCGGAGGATATGATAAACGAGTATATATGAACTAAACACGAGGAAAACAATAAGGAAAACAAAAGAAAAAAACAAAACAAATCGAACCCAACAATTGCCAAATTAAACGTAGCTTTCAAGTGAATTATAATAATAATAAAGACGTAATTAAATTTAATGAATTTTTCAAATAGCGCAAAATAGTTTGCCAAAAAGCCTAGCATACTTTTTGGCCCACCCCCGATCACACACACAGTACATTTTGGGTTTGACGATGAGCAAGCAGGCAGGCAGGCAGGCAGGCAGAGCACAGCCAGGCAAGATCTAGTTATAAAGCAAAACTTAAATATAATAATACGGTACGGTATATACATTTAAATTATGAACTCAACTTCCACCGCAAACTTTTAACAAAACGAACAAAAAACCAAAACTATAAGGAAAACACAATTTTTGTCTTAAGCAATGATGTGTGGAGGCAGCGAAGTCAGCCCACAAGTAAATTAAACAAATAAATGCAAATGCAACTCAATCAAACACTGCAGCTATATGGTAGCATACGATATATATATGATGTATATGATATATTATAAAGTCCTCATTTAAATTCGATTCAATACGTTTTTTTTTTGTGTGACAAAATCCCCCAAGAAAGAAATCTGTAATCTGTGTAGTCTAACCGTAAGCCAGCGCCAGCTTTTTTGTTTACTTTCACATATAGATCAGGCGCCTATGCGTCGCATAAAGTATAAATATAAAGTATATAATATATATATATATTATATGGAAACTCTAATCTTTAATGATGTGCCAAATTGTAAGTTGTAACACATTTGTTTTTATGAGCAAATGCAAACACACAAAAATTGAAATAAAAATATGAATTAAAAAAAAAACAAAAACATAAAACATTGAAAATAGCATTCCTCCTTCTCCACCCTCCCCCCCCCCAAAAGGAAATATTTGGAAAAAGTCCTCTAATTTATTTTCAATAACACTTAGAAGGTAAAGTAAAAATTATTTTTAAATTTAGCATTGTGTATAGGAACGGGGCGAGGCTGCTCAAAGAATAAATTAAATAAAAATGGCCAAGCCAGGCGCCGCCACCTTACAGAAACAAAATTGATAATAGAACCGCTGAGAGAAGACGTGACAAGAGGATAACCAAAGTATTATTATATTAGCAACAAAGCCTCCCTCCCGCTCTCCCCCAAACTAAAAGGTAAATCCCCGCTCAAATTTCATTTATTTGATCTATGACAAATACCGAATACCGGAAGGTATTGAATGAGAGAAATTTCAATAACAAAGCGTACACACACAGAGAAATTCCGAAATTGTATTTGGTTTATATATCAATTTTCAATTTGTAAGGTTGTGACAAATTGTAAACAAACAGAAACAAAAAAAAAAGAAGAGAAAGAAAAACAATGAAACATGAAACAAAACTCCATGGGAAATCTCACTTGCAGAAAAATGTAATATTGTTTGTGAATGTGCAAATAAGGAAATCTAGCAAGAGCGCAAGTGACAACAACATTTGAGATTCATACAAAATACATTTAAAAAGAAACGCCACAGAGAGAATGAACGAGAAATGCAATAAAAACATAACTTTAAAAAATGCAAAATAATCGCCAAACCATTGTGTTTTCATTTCAAGTCGGGCTTTGTTTTGTTTCTCTTGAAAAAAGCCTCTAATGGAGCATTTAGCAGGCACACAATCAATCATGGTTCTTGGGGGCGAAAACTTATGGCGACTGCGCTTATCCTGCAACAACATCGAGACCGGAAAGGGCTCACACCTCTCAGTGGAGAAAGAAAGAAAGCCTTTCATCTAACAACTCACACACACGCACAGGTAACGAAAAACAAAAAAAATCTCCATCAATCATCAATTTACCATCCTTGAGCTCGCCGCCAGGCAGTTTTTCTTCATTACTCCAAAAAGACTCTGGCACTCGTAATTAAAGTTGATGGGCCGGCCATTTGCATGCAAGTTTATTACAATGCAACCGCAAACATTTAACACCTCTAAGCCCCGGCGAGTGCGTGGAGAAACCCAATGCCGCGACATGCAAACGCTATTAACGTGATTAAATCAAATGGCTCCCACCACTTGAGGCCCGCTGTCGGGCTGCCTAGCCAGCCGGCCTGTAATTATACAAATTTTCGCATTTGATTGAAGAGCCCGTCAACATCCGACACTCTGCATGGCATTTCTGAGGTAAAGCCCACACAGAGATATCAACAGAGGTGTTTATTTAAATAGTATTTTGTGCTTTTAAAGAGAAAAAATTATTTACGGGACTTGAAAGGTCGTAATCAGCGCCTTTCTTATTTAACAAATATTATATTACCTTCAATATATATAATATTTCAACTCAAGGAGCCTTAAAATTAGGAAACCATTTATTTAAGTTTTACATTTCATTAATAAATGCAATTGAATGTTTAAAAATTATATTTTATGATAAATTTGTTTATTTTGGGCCCTAACTGTTAAATTTTCGCGGACAGATAAAGTTCTGGTTACGAAAATTTGGTTTATTATTTTGCTGCTCATTAAAAAATATTTGGTTTATGCTTAAAAATGATCTTTTATATACAATTTTTTTACTTCGGACTGGTTTTTACCCTCACTGTTAAATTTTTACGGACAGATAAAGTCCTGGCTAAGAAAATGTGAATGTTAACATTGACAAGGATCCAGACTCTGTGTTAAATCTTTTCCAGCTCGATAAAATAATATTCTTTCACGTTCAAATAAATTACTATGAGGATAGTAAACTGATTTGCTTAACGGAAAGTTTATCTGGTGATTATCTTTTACGAACAGATAGTTATCAGGAAGCTCGGCAGTGAGGGTTGGGCAAGTTTGAGCAATATAGTGTTGGATAGGTTTTAAAAAATATTCAAGGTAATGTAAATGTGAATTTTATTTTTAAAAACAAGTAAGAAAAGCTAACTTCGGGCGGAGCCGAAGTTTATATACCCTTGCAGATAATTTGT
>JAEIIU010033150.1:0-11427 GCA_018874675.1 Drosophila baimaii | reverse complement strand
ATAAGTAACAAATTATCTGCAAGGGTATGTAAACTTTGGTTCCGCCCGAAGTTAGCTTTTCTTACTTGTTAATATTTTAAAAATGTATTATGCCAAATGTTAAAACATTTTTCCCTTGAATTAAATTATTTCCTATTTCCGCAGTGCACATCCCATTTCCCAGGACTCGTATCTCCCGCATACGGGAAACTTTGCTTGCGCGACAGCCTGTGTAAATAGTTGTCTATAGAGGGATCCTAGATACAGGATACTATGCCGCAGGGAACGCAGTCGGGATTGGCATAATATGCCCCCAGTGAGCCCACCGAAACTCAGCCCCAAAAAAGGGGAGAGACGGCCTCAATCAAAGTTGGGCGTATAATGATTGTGCCCACAAAAAGCCAGCAGGATAAAGTTTTTCGCACAAGCGGTTGCATCTTTTGCATCTCTCTCTCTTTTTGGTCCTTAACCAGCAGTTTTAATTTCGCCACAAGGCGACGCGACGCTGCCGAGCGCATCCTCAATGAAATTTTAAACAAATAAAATGGCTTCGACTGCGCCTTCTTCGTCTTCGACTTAATGATGTGGCTGCCGCCGCTCCTCGTCGACTCTGCTCCTCGGGCCTCGCACTTAAATTAGTTTCTGCCAAAGAGGCCAAAAAGAGAGCAAGAGAAGGGGAAGAAAGTATAACAAGCTAGGAATTTTTGGCTTAGATCCCTGAATGGATGGGGCTCTGCGCTTATTTGCGATTACACTGGCTGACACCTTTAAGCTTTCGAGGGGTTTCGAAAAAATAATGGAGATAACTTTTGCAAAGTTAAAAACATACTATAGGTGTCTGTTTTTGAATGTGCATTGATTAAAATACAGAAAAAGTTACTATAACGAATTGTTTTTGTTCTATCAAAACAAGTTTCATTAACAAACTGTAGTCTTTTAATTAAAATAATATTTGTTACTTTATTTTGGAGTCTTTTTTATAATTAAAAATATAAATAAAATATAAATAAATATATTAACAATCAGTTCAAATAGATAAAGCTTTTTGAAGAGCTTCTAATATTTAAAATTCCCTCTTTGTTGCCTAGTTCTCCTGAATTCCCGTTTGAGCCAAGTGAACTTTGGCTGCCCCTCTCATTATGGCCGCTGGAATATCGTTCGGCATTAGGAGTCTTTAAACTTGGCCTCTCCCCCCCCTTGAGCTGAGTCAGCTTAATGAATGCAGCCCTTTTGGGCACCGCACCGAACCAACCCCATTTGCTGGCCGAGCCCCTGGCTGCAACTTAAATTGGAACTGCTTCCGGCGGCTTTAAATACCGTTAGTCACGCACCCAAGTTCCTAGGGGGCTGCGAAGGTTTTCGAAGGTGTCTTTAACCGACGGACCTCGGTCCGTTCGCTTACATTGTCTGGGATCCAGGGAGACTATCATGCAATTGGCAGGACGTAGCCGGAGCCGGGGCCCCACAACTTGGCTTATCGCGTCGCCCCCCTCCCAGCCCCAGCTCCATCGCACGATCCAATATGTCTGACTAACTGACTCAGCGCTTTGATTGCCAGCGTCGCCCTACTCCTCTTAGTGAAGAGGTGGGGGGGAGGAAGCAACTTTTCTTTCTGCCGCTTGGCGGTTGGCTTCCGTTTCCCCCCATCACTCCCAAAGCCACTCCCCAGGCCTCACCACCCCATCCCCCCCAAAAAAAACTTCAACTTTGGCTTAATTTCGCGCACGAAGTAATACAAAAACTGGGGAGGATGGGCGGGGAGTTGGTAACACGTGCGGCATCCTTAACACATTCCAACAACTGAAACTACATAATAAAACACTTGGCGCTAAGGTTAAATTCCTTTTTGCAAGTTTCCTGCACCGGAAACAAATGTGGCAACTATCTCTTAAAAAGATTTATCAGATTTCTCAGATACAAGTACAAAATATCTTAAATATTTGAGGGAGTTTTGAAGCATATTTTGTATCTTTAATCATATAATGAAACTTTTAATTTTTTCAGTGATTTGAAATGAAAACTAAAAACATTGCAACATTTTCGCGCAATGTTTTCACTTTGTAGCCGTCTCTGGGAGTCCGGAGCATGGGCTCTGGAGAAACGGATCCCTGGTCTGAGGCCTCGTCAATTATTGAGGAGCAGCTTGGCGACGCGACTGCAAAAGGTGTGCTTTTAATTGTCCCCGTCGTCCTTTTGGCCGTTTTTGTTGCCATCGTCCCTGATATATTTAGCACAAAAACGCCCACGACCCACGACCCCCCACGAACGAGATACTCCTCCTGGCACAAATTGCTCCTCAGGTTGTTGGTGTTGGCGTTGATGTTGCCGCTTGTTTGACTGCTTGTTTTGTAATAATTTAGAAACTTTCGCTGAATGTGTGCTTTTGCTGTTGTGGCATGTCTGCCAGGATGGGTATCCTGGGGAGGCATTGCATGTGCAGTCCACAATGGCGGGAGAAAGTTAGTGCACGGTGATCGTTTACAGTCAGAAAGCTATATTAAATAGAAGGATGAGAGTAATTACTTTAAGGAAATGCCAAAAATGTAAGGCATTGTTGCATTTTAATTTTAGTAATAAAGAACTTAACTCTGTGCTAATTATTATATTATTTTAATATTACCTTAAGACACCATTTTCATTGATTATAAATGCTTTATGTACAGGCGTTATTTTCTCATTATTTACTCGTTATTTACTCGTTATTTACTTTCTTAAAAATCCTTCTAATTATAATTTTAGCTCAACTATTTCCCTTTAAACTTGGTGTGCCTTGAGAATAATTATTCTACTTAAGATTATTCTAGCCTCCCCTGGGTGCTCCCTCCCCAGGAAGAACCCCCCTAAAAACTAGCTTAAACTCCATTCAAACTAACACGTCTCAGACATTTACCTTCACTGAATGCCTGCCAACTTATGGCGCCCACTGTGGGGCTGGGGCCTTCCCCCTTTCACTTCACCCATCAGTCGCTTAATTCAAAGCCTTTTCCCTTCGCCTTTGAGATTTGCGTGTTTCGCTTAATGAAGAAGACAAATAATCGCGCAATTAAAGCCTTTTAGCTTTAAGCGCGAGTAAATAATTGCTGTGAGTGCAGAAACGAACACACACACACACACAGGGTGAGGAGCAGGGGCGAGTGTGCCTCACAGATACGAAATACAGAGCTCCGGCTTCAGTCACAGATACAGATACGACGCGAGCTCGAGAAGCGGTTGGAGTCAGAGTCCTGTGAGCGCTGCACTAACAAATGGTAAATGTATTCAAACAACAAATCTTAATGGCACGCTAGAATGAATAGTAAACGAGCATGAGGAGCGGCGAGGGGGAGAGGTGGCGAAGATAGCGATGAATACCTGGAAAATAACACTTTAAAATATATTTATTATATATTATATCTAAAGAGCAAATAGGGGATTTATTTTGTACACAAATAAGTAAAAGAAATATACATTTTAAATGCTAGAATTTATTCTTATTTTTTGACTGAGCTTATGGGAACTTGTCACAGTTTTCTGTGAGTGTAGAGAAGCCTAGAAGGAGACTACCTTTTCTAGTCCCTCTCCCCGCTGCTGCTGACTTGACTCGGCTTCCGTGGAAAATTCTTAATTGCACCTGGTGTACGGTGCTTTCCGCTGACTGGAATATCTGGATAGCTGGCTGGGCTGACTGTGCCGACTGGGCTGGCTGGCTCTTGATGGCTTAGATTAACTGCCTGACAAGTAAACCCACTTGCGCAGCACATACACAGACTTTGTTGCTGTTTCCGGCTGACTGTCAGTTGAGCGAAGCAGTCAGTCAGTCAGAGATTCAGTGCCTTCTGTTGGTGTAATTTTTTCACGGCTTATCCCGGCCCACACCAAGTTGCCTGTTAACCCCCTCCGACGCGTCGGTTAACTCCTCAAACCCTCAAGTGCTCTCCACTCACGTGCTCAGCGCTCGTAATTATTTTTCCTATTGTTCGAATTAAATGCTCAAGGATTTATAGGGCTTTCCTTTTCTCGGGCTCTGCTCAAGACATATGTATATGTACCCACAAAAAGTTATTAATTGTGGTTAGGGGAAACCGAGGTTGCGGAAGGGAAAGATAGTTTTTCACCATCCCTTTTGCCATGTTTCCCACTTTCCATTTTTGCGGTATTTTCTCCGTTTTTTCCGCCCTGACACTTGGCATAATTATTGCTTTCGGAAATTGAATAGCTCCGAGGGGAAATTGATTTTATAACCAAAAACATCACTTATCACTAACGTTGGCTGTATCCACTTGTGGCAGAGGAAAATATAATATATACATCAAGAGAGTTTGTATATATTGAAGAGAAAAAGGAAGAAAAAGGCTTAGTCAGTCAAAAGAAAATTCACCTAAATTATAATAATAATTCAAGGCTCTAAAAGCCCTTTAAGTTCCAATCATAGTTCCCTCTATTTTCGCTGGCTTAAATTCTAAGAACCCCAATCAGAGTTCGGCAATAACTTAGAAATTCTTTGCTGAGCCTTTGGCCCTTCCGGCCATAATTTTTGGTAAGGAGGATGGCCTCCGCTCGTCCTTTTGTGTTAAATTTAAATTTATTTGTTGCTCCTGAAATTGATAACATAACTTTCTTCAGGTTTCCACATCGTTAGCTCGCTATGCAGCGGAAAGTTTTATATTTCAACAATTTTACAATTTTCCCACACAACCACACGCATACTTGGGCACTTCTTGAGGCTTCTGCTGGCTGCTGCTCGTCCCTTTTCCCTCGCATTTTCTATCTCTACTTCTCGCGCGAAAATTGTTCTGAAAATTGTCATTGGTTCCAGTGCCTCGGCTTGAACTTGAGCTTCAGTTTCTGGTTCTGGTTTTGTGGTTGCTCCAGCGTCAAGTCATAAATTACGAAGCGAGTCATTGGAAAAGCAGCAACGCAGTTGGTAGCAGGAAAATTTTCAGCTACTTTCTTGGCTACTTGTGGAAATTGTTGAATTTATGCATGCATTACTTGATTTGTTGTCCTTAGATGCTGGCGACGTAATTTATTTGTTTGGCCCTGACTCCCCCTGCCCAGCCCCGACTCGTGCAGCACTTAAGCCAAAGTCATATAAATGTTTATTAAAGCTAACAAATGTGTTGGACCCCCTCCCCCACTGCCCCCCTCTGCACACACAGCAGAAGTTTAGTGAAAGCACTTGTACACTCAATTTGAAAATATGACAATGTTGTCTCTTTAGATATTCAATGCTTTTAACCCCAAGTGGAAGTCTAACAAAGGGCGAGGGCCGAACAATGTCGATGGGATTCTCCGGGTTGCGTGGCCTGGGGATTGTAGATTCCCTGGCTCCTTAGCCAGCTGCTGTCCAAGCAACGCACAAAAAAGAAAAAGGTACAAGGTTAGCACTTTTCCCCCTTATCAACGGGGGAAAATAAAGGAAAGTCGAAGAGGGAAACGCGTCGTAAAAACCACACGGCGACATCTAACTTGGGTTTCCATATGTGCGTGAATATCAACACGTCACTAAACTATGCACACCGCTCCACCCCACGAATCTGGAGTCCCCCATCAGTCCATTTCAATTGAACGAAAGCGAAAAGGGGAACCAAAAGGCGAGGGATAAGTTTGTGGCAAATATTGGGGAAAACCGATGGACTGAGTACTCTCTAAAACCATTTCTTTTGACAATATATCTTTTGGCAATGTATTATTTATAATATATTCATTAAAATAGTGATGTTTCTGCGAATTTTAAGTAATTAAGGAATATAATAAATATAATATTATATTTTTAAGCTGAGTGATGATATATTCTATTAAAAATAAAGGCACCTAATTGGCTTACCACTCAAATATAAATGGTATTGTCTATTAATATATTACACAATATAGTTAGGAGAATAAATAAATAAATATAATTTAATAAACATGTCAATTGTTGACTATCAGCAATATTTTATATTTTTTTTCTGTGTTTAATATATGTATTTTTTAGGCATATTCTAAAGTGATTTCTATTCATTGAGTACGCCCAAAAAAATAAATAGGAAAAATACAAGTTTAATCATCGAAGTATATATTAAAACATATTAAACGAAGGCTTCGCTAAGTTGCTATATTAATATTATTAAATATTTCACACAAATAAATATTAATTAAATTGCTTTAAAAATTGTATAACACCCTCCCAGGAAAGAGTACTGAAAAAATACAAATGAAATGCCAAAAATCGAGGCATCCACTTTCATTTCACTGCCACAACTAATTCGCACACCATCGCACACAGCACAGAACATGTGCTCCCTCATTTGTGTGTGCTCCTGTGTGTGTGTGTGTGTGACTGTGGGTGTGTGTGCATAAACATGAAGTAAACAGGATAATAGCAATAAAATATAAGCGCCAGTCGCGAGCTGGCTTTTTCGGTGGCTCTGTCCCAGCATAAGTTTGAATGTTTTTGGCCTCAGCTATTTTTATGGCTCGCTGGCGGGTTTTCCCTTCCAATTTCCCCGCCGCTTGTTTATTTGCCCTTTCGTTTTGGTTGTTGTAAATATATATACATATATATATATATATGGCAGGCAGGCAGGCAGCTTGTTTTCGTTTGCCATCATTTGATGTTGCTACTTCTTTTTGACAAGCAACTGTGACGTAATATGGGAAATATGTTTACAGTTCGCTTTGCGGGCTTCGGCATCAATGGTGGTTATGGTGGTGAATGGTGGTGGCGAATGGCATCCTTGGTTATGGAAATTTATTAAGAATCTATGCCCAGCGGAAGTTTTCTGTTATTGGTTTCTCTCTATTGACATTTAGTTTATGGGTCAATGATTTAAGCTTCATTTTGGTATTGAGATATTTGTCCTTCCTTTGTGTCGATGAAGGAGAATTTGTAATTATAATTATTTCTTGCAGATTTTATGAAAAAATAGATAGCTTATTTGAATTTTAATAATGTTATCTCTTCTATAAAAATATCTTAAAGTAAAATTAAGACCTCTGAGTTATTACTAGTTACTCTACTATTTTTTTCTTTCTAAAAGTAATGATTAATGACTATGGTTAACCATTAATTTTCCATCAAGATTTATGAATTTTTCAATTTAATTAAATTCACCAAAGGCCCCAACACAATGGACTCGGTGCGAGAAAAAAAGACTGGTTTAATTGATCAAAAATAAATAGTCTTAATTGTGCCTGGCCACGGCTTGTTAGCACAAACAATAACATACCGGCTCATTTAGCACAAACTATAATTAATTGGCAATTAATTTAACTGTCCTTGCTGTTGTTGGCCACCAGCCGGCGCAGTAACATGTCCTTGCTGAAAGCTTATGCCATTATTTATGTTATTAAACCTCCACGAGAATTTATAATCAATAATGAATATTTAATCAAAGTAGAAAACGGGGAACAATTTAAATAGACATTTTATGAAAAGATTAAATTTGCAAAATTATATTTAATCAAGGAAAATTAAATAAGAAATAAGTCCAGTTGGAAACATGAGTCCAATTTGTAATATTCAAATATAAACAACAAACCATAATTCGAAAATATAAAAAAATCAAGAGGCAGTGCCTGGAGACTTTAATATTTTAAAAATGGAATGACACCTGCAGTTAATTAAATGTAATGGACTTAATTTATTTATAAGACTTCAAACAGAAAGCTCTGTTGACATTAATGCTCTGCGTGTAGAAAAACTGCATTTGCATTTAATTAAATCAACGAAAAATATTTCCTTTCCGTACTTATTTAATATGTGAAAACACACATTTCCAATAAATATACGGGGAGGCAAATGGGGGTCATGTAAATGTTAACAAAAGGCGCATGAATTATGCCCGCAGTCAAAAGCATGAAAAATAACTCATAAAGTAAGGGGAGGCCAGGATGCCGCCGAATGGAGATGGAAGCTCCATCTCCAGCTGCATATGAAGCGGCAATATTTACTTTGGCTACATTTGCAAATGGAGCATTACGAAAATAAACAAATTTTCATAAATGACAAGTACAAAGGGAGCGGAGCACAAAAGGATGTCCCATGCATGCGAGCGTGCACTTGGAAAAATTACGGAATAATTTAGGGAGCATGAAATTGTATGATAAAAATGTTTCAAGTAATTAACAATACAAAAAACCCTAAAAGTACATAAAATAATTTAAGAATAATAAAACGATTTCATTTTGAACACAAATTATATTTTATTTCTATTAATTTATATATATTTTTGTAAATATTGTTTGGTTTCTTATCCCTCTTAAAAATTCCCATAAATACTAAACTCGAATTTAATACAAATTTAATTTAAAGCTATTTGAATCTCAGTTTTTTTTTTCTTAGTGCATGCCCTCTGTGCGAGTCTTGTGGGTTTACGTAAAAAAATTTCAATTTGAACGACGTGGCAGGGCAATTGGGAGAATGGAAAAGCCATTGAGGCGGGGAGAAAAAGGGGCGAGGAGCAAAGTAAAGGGGACTGCAATTGGGCCATGTAAATTGTCACAGCAGCCAGGAGGAGCAGCAGCAGCAGCAGCACAGGAGCTGGAGCTGGAACTGAAGCTGGAGCTGGGAAATCCTTGATAGTCGATATTATTTTTCTTACGGCGCTCCATTTGTTCCTTGCCAGCTATTTGTCAACTCTGGCTCGGCCGGCTATGGGCCGCCGCTCCCCCCTCAATCGAATCGATTTCCATTTTATTGCCAAATAATGTTTTTGCCATAGATTGTGTCATGTTATTTATAGGGCCACCCCGAAAAGGTATGAATCGCACGTCACAAGTGTTTTATTGGCCGGCCATTTTTTATGCAATTTTATAATCAGACGCGCGATAAATCCCACCCACATCTACTGCCGCCCCCTCCAAAAAAGGGGACCTTAAGCCCTTCGATTTGACTTATCACACGACTTTGACTAATAGCGCCTGTAGCCCGGAGTCCGTTTCCTTTTTGGCCTTTCGCATCGCAAACACCTGGGTCAAACTAATTAAGCCTCTTGGAAGGCGTTCTTCTACCTCCCCGTTTCCGCCCACCCGCTCATTTCTGTGCCAAACAATGGGCTTAGAAACATAAATCAATCAGGCGAAACAATAACAACGAAAGGGGGGAACACCATCTTGACGAGTTCCACGGGCGACCCTCAAAACAATCCTTTGGACAATGATTAATCGCATTACGGGGCAGCGAGATATGCGCTATTAAATACCCTTTTGTGGAATTCGGTCATTGTAAATTCAAGACAATTAAAGGTGGACTATTGTTCCGTATGCTGACTGATAATGTGAACATAATTGAATTAGATAGAATATTGTAATCACTGATTTACCGCATGAGTTCTTCAGGAATACTATTTATTAGTAAATGGTTACGACTCCTTAAAATTACTTCCTTTATTTAAGATCGTTCTCTCTCACACCTTTGTAAAGATATCTTAAGGAGTAAGAGTTAAAAATACCTCTCCTTTTTAAAAAGAATCTCCCAAAACAATTATCAACCCTAAAAGGTAAAAAGTAAGTCATTAAAAAATTTAAAAAAAATATAAAAGAGCATTGATGATTCTGCAGCCTTGATTTCCTTTCCTGACCCTTGCAAATGTCACTCCACTTTTTTGGCGCAGTCACGCTAATTAGCCCCAGACAAGGACAAGCCATCAGGCGACCACGCCCATGCCCTTCCATCCCTAGTCGAGAGTCCTGCCAGACAGTAAGCGAAGTCAAGCCAGGGCCACGCCCACAGTAAACATTTTAAAAATAAATTTTACGAATTGTAAATAGCTTTAGTGCGCATAATTTTGTGGATTATGCTCACGCCCCTTTCCGCATCCGGCCAGGGCGTCCTGGTATCCGGCCGCCGCCGCCGCCCGCCTGGAAAGTCCGCAACGCCCAGGACTTGTTTACTCCTTTGCGCCATGATAAATGCCTTGACATAAATCTCAGACAGAGCTGCACTCGCCGGGGAGTGCGCCCAGCGCGGGGGGGGCAGAAACTCAACTTGGCTGGCTGGCAAAAGTTAATCAACATTTCATTAATTAATTTCTTTAAAGATGTCGTTGGGCGACGGCGGCGGCGGCCAGAGAAAAATGGCCCGGCCAGACGATTTGGACTTGGCCCCGGACTTGGACTCGGACTCAGCCGGGGTAAATTATGTAAATTGGTTAAAAGCTTTTCCGGTTTTGAATTAGCAGCCTCATCATCAGTGACTGGGATGGATATTCGCCGCTTCACTCATTATGCGCGCGCCATTCAAAAAAGCGCTGAGTTATTTTCCTCATTTAAGTTGGGTCCGCAGCTAATTAAATTGCAAGTCGTGAATTGAATGCAAAACTGCGAATCTATAGAGGGGACAGGCAAAAAGTGTCCAACTCTTTGGTCAGCATGGTCATTAATGCAGTGGCATTTCTTTCAAATTTTTAATGGGATATATTAATTAAAACGGATTCTATATGGGTTCATCAAAGCCAAAAGATACATTACATAAGATATTACTCATCCTCAGCCATCAGCCATCTCACTGCGACACAAATGCCGTGAGGGGGATTTCATTAAATTTCATTAGAGAACGTGATTAGAGAGGAACACGACTCAAAGGCCTAGAGGCAAGTGCAGACAGGACATTCAAAGTGCATTTAATTAAGCAGCAAGGCGACTGGAGACCGGAGACCTAGGCCTGGGGGCGGGGGGCTGACAAGAAATGAATCAAAACAATTGTAAATACTGCAACACAAAAGCAATTAGTGACACACAAAGCGGAAGTGCAAAAAGTGAAGCTGTTGAAAATAACTCCGGCAGAAACACAAAGAGCAACCGAAAAAAAAAGGACAACAACAAGGACACGGACAGGGACACGGAGTGAGCGGCCACTGCAGGAGGCGCCAAAATAAACAAAGCGCATTGCTAGTTAGGCCAGACTTGATGAAAGGCCCCGGGAAGGGCGGGGCGGCGAAATGCGGCCAAAATTGGGAGCAGGCCGAAACTGGATTCGCAACTGAAAAGTGGCCAATGTAAATCTAATTAAAAGCAAAACAAAAGCCACTCTCAACATGCCACTCAAATTATAATGCATATAGCGTGGGCCTACACACAGAGAGAGAGAGAGAGAAAGATAGAGAGAGTTTGGAGAATGGCAACGAGATAGCTGGGAGAATCAGAGAAGCCGAACCAGGGTGTGGGCGGAATGGAGCTGGGTAGGAGTGCCCAGAGTGTGAGAGACGTCAAGTGGAAAGCCTCTGAGCCTCTTCCTATTCGTTAACCAAAATGAACAGTGGTGCGGGTTTGATTTGTTTTGGAATTCCTGTGCAAACCTGTGAATAATTCCCCAACTGCAAATACCGAGAGATGCAAGTATTATCTTTTAAATATTTATGCTCCTTTAAGTCCCTCTTTTCTCAAATATATGTATGTACTAAGCTTAAAAATTACTTTTTAAATTAAAACAAGTAAGAAAAGCTAACTTCGGGCGGAGCCGAAGTTTATATACCCTTGCAGATAATT
>JAEIIU010033120.1:0-11370 GCA_018874675.1 Drosophila baimaii | reverse complement strand
AATGACTCCTTCACTGCGTTGCAAACTTCTGACTAAAATTATAATACCCTGCAAGGGTATAACAATTAAACCACGTATTTTATTTGTTTATTTAATTGGAATCCTACAGAAAAAGTCATTAATTTGCAATATACCTTCAACAAATCCTTAAAATATTAAACAGAGCTAAAAATAAAACCCAAAAAAGCTATATTCTATCCAGAAACAACTTTGATGTAGAGGTCATTGTTAATTCTTACTAAAACATTTTTTATGGGTTTATTCTTTTGAATATTTATGTTATTCTGAAGTAAAACCAATCAAAATAAATTATAGAAAACTCCAATTGATGGGAAAGTAAGAACAAACTAAGCCATAAATATATCCCATAAATTATGCATTAAAATAGCACTGTTTAATGAATTATTCTCATTGAATTTGGGGGACAAAAAAGGGAGTAATTCAAGCTTCAAAGGATTCATTTTGGCTTTTTAATTATTTTGTTTTTAATTAAAAACAATAAAACCACATATTTTATTGGTTTACTAAATTGAAATCCTGCAGAAAGTCATTAATAAGTAGCCTATAACTCAATTACGACTATAAAACATTAAAAAGACCAGAAAATAGAGCCTAAAGCAAGCTATATTTCATCGGAAAATCGCTTTCTTTGTAAAAGTCATCCTTAATTCATATTAAATCATTTCCATCTGCCCAAACAGCTGCGAATTAATTTGTCTGCGGTCACTATATCGCTCTGAAAAATCCCCTTGCATAATATCCCAGGCTATTTACTTGCAACATATTTTAAGAAGTTGCAATATCTCACTCACTCACTCTCTCCGTCCTCTCAGATATATGGAGAAAAGGGAACACATTGCTTGGCCACAGTTGAGATTTTAAGATTTTAATAATAAAAATGACACACATTTCTCGGTTATAAGTGGGAAGGCGAAAAAGGCAGAAGCAGCGGCAGCCCAGAGAGAATTTTCTGCTCGGAGAAAGACGTAAGTATGAATACATATATATAAATACGATTTCGCAGTTGCTGGCAATATGCATCGCGTATACGCCGCGTGTGTCGCGCACAAAACTCGAACCAATGCGCACTTCCTGCTCGTAAATAAACACGACTATGTGGGAGGATATAGCCATGGTTCCATGGTGGTGCTCCATGGTGTGCTCCATGGTGTGCTCCATGGCTGCCACCGCTAATTGTCGTGCGCCTGTTTGCCATTATTGTCGTGTTTTCTGTTGTTGTTGTTCCCTCTGGGAAAGCTGGTCTGGTTTTTGGTTCAGTTATTTAAAGCATCAATTTAATGCGGCCAAGAGTTCACAAAAACGTATGGGATATATACACATATGCGAATAAAGTGCAATTAACTGGAAAATGCGCTTAAAATCAAATTGAATAGAAATTTTCGTCGCTTTCGCTCAAATTGTGCGTGCAATGCGAGGGGGGTGTGAGTGTGTATGTGTGTGTATAGTGAGCAGAGTATGAGTGTGTGTCTGTATGAGTGTGTGCTTGTGGCGAATCTAATTTAGCCATTGCATTTGTGAATCGCTGCTGAAAGGATTAAAATGAATGGCGAAAGCTGCTAGCCATCCAGCCAGCCAGCATAATGGAAACCACCAGCAAACCCCTCCGCAAATACCCAAAAACGTCCTTAGTTAAAATTTAGTTTAAATGAAGAGAGGCAGGGGCAAAGGCAGCGGTGTTTTGGTTGAAAGAAATCTGCACATTCCCCCTCACGCCAGCATGTGTCCTTGAATGCAGTTGGTGGCCAGCAGTGCCAGTAATTTGGCCAAAATACCAAACCAATTACAGCAGCTTGCCTTAGAAAAATAAGCTAAGGCTAAGAAATAACCATGTTTTCAGGTAATTGCTTAAACTATTTAAGAACTCAATGGGAAGATTTTATTGGAGCTTTAAGTTTTGATTAAAGAATATTATTTACAAAAGTTTTAAACATATGTATTTCCTGCAGTGTTCTCCATGAACATTTCCCGAAAGCTCCCAAACACTCGCCTCCAATTAAGCAAAATATTATGAAGGCGAAGGCTATATAGTTGGCTGATTTTCCCCCTGAATTTCCTCTGATTTTTGCACAACTCTTTGTCTTTTGTTTTTATTTAAACCGCGCCGAGATTGATGGCGACAGTTGTTCAATGTTTTGTTTACAGCCAAAATACTCATTAACCTTGGGAATGGGTTAAATTTAAGTTGCGTGTTATGTGATCAGGAAATACAAGTAAATGGGAAAGAGGAAACGGAAACACCACCCCCACACACACGCACTCTTGACCCTGGGCAAATTGGCTGCCAAAAAAAAAAGCGAAAAATCGAGAAAAAAAAGCGAAAAACCCAAAATGGGTCAAACTTTTTGCGCGGTTGACAGTTCGGTGACAGAAAATCATCAACGCAAAGCACTGAAAATTGAAATCAACACAAATAAATTGAAATGAATTCGCTAAAATTTGGGTCAACCGCAAAACAGCGAAAAAAGTAGGAAAATAACCCCCCCCCCCCCACTCACCAATAGAAAAATGGAAAACTGCTTGGCAATCCTTGGGTATTGCTGTCAAAGCGGCACTCGAAGGCAATCATAAAATGCAATTGGTTTCTGGCAATGCGAGAATCCCTAAAACTTCAATCGTTTGCAACTCGTTCCCGGGGGGCACTTTCATTAAATGTTATACCATCGATTTCCGTTTCTATAATTCTAAATTCGTACTATTACTGCTTGAGTTTTCTTATTTTTCCTCTTTTTTTTTTTTGTTTAGCTTTTATTTTTGGTATAATTTTTCGCTGGGCACAAACGCGCCTCGTAGAATTCGATTGGAAATGTAAAAAGCGACTGAAGGCAAGTGAAAATTGCCAAGCACATGAGTCTATAATATTTTAAATATATACAATCGCATATGGTGGCGTGCTCTCTCACTTTTCGCTGTATCTTGTGTATATATCTGTATCTTTTGAAACCAGAGAGAGCGAGCGCGAAAGGAAAACAAAATAAGCGATCGCAAATATATATTCTTGGCACAACGCACGAATGTGTGTATCTATGGCTGGTCATCTCCTCCGACTGCAGCCCATTAATGAGAGATCTAAAGATACAAAGTACCCGAAAAAATGTGGCTTGCAGAAATGAAGTTCCCTATTGGGCCGGGACTTTTCCCCTAATATCTGCCACTTAACTTAACCAATTTATTCTATAAATATATATGTATATAAACACGATATCTGTGTATATGTATGTCTCTTTGACGTCATCATTCTCATTGGGAAAAGCACGCCGGCATTTTCCATCTATATCCCATTTGTGCTCTGCGCCGTGCTATTTGTGTGCTTTTGTGTATCTCGCTGTAACGGCGCCCTAAAAATAAACTTCATTGAAAATTGGAGCGAACAGCAGAGCGCTCGGATTCGGCCCCTCCCGTCCCTGTGAATCCCGCACTTTTCCTTCGGAAAAACTAGCCAGGCATTCCGCCGTGCTAATTGAAAAGTTTTCACCTCCAAAACGGGTGTAAAAGGTCTGCACTTCACACGCACACATTTTGAGCTTTAAAGGTGCAGCTCGGGATTGTTACAAAAATGCAGGAAAGCGAGAAATATCTTTAAAATATTCGGTCCTTATCTTAAACTGGAGAGAGGGCATTATAAACTCGGGTTTACCAAGATAATAAACTATTTTTAATGTACCTTCAAAAGATTTAAATAGGTTTTATTGGGACAGTCACATTATTATTAGTTGTATTAATATTTGAATATTTTTGGTACATTTTTTTGGTACATTTGGTACAATTTTTTTACACTTTAAATTATATTAAAATAAATAGTTCAAAAATTTTAGCCTACATATTATATCTAACAAAATAAAGCACATTCAAAAACCTTTAGAAATTCCCTAATAAAACAAATTTATCAATTGAAATAAAGCCAAAAAGCAATCCCCATTTGAGTACCATTTCTTCTCGGCAACTTGTCAAGGTCAGAACTCCCTTTCACTGGCTAGCCAACACACACACATATATCCACCATATGCATCTCCCTTCTGGGAGTGCATCGAAAATAGAAACTCACTAGCCCCGGAATTCACAGACTGCACTCTGCAACTGCCAAAGATAGAACTGCAAAAAAAATATTCAGCGGCTATAAATAAAAGGAGCAGACACACAGACACAGCATCAGCAGATGCAATCGAAACTTTTCGAGAAGGAAAAAAGGGAAGAATTTGAAATTTTAGCTGCAAGAACACAGTAGAGTCCCCGGGGGGGGGGAGAATAACTTTAAACTTACAAAACGTATTGTGACGTTTTAGTTTCAATAACGATTACTTACAGTTCGAACTTCTGTTTCTCCTACGAACTTTCGGTTAAAAGATATCCGAGGCGCCCTTGGGCGGGGCCTGTTAATTGGCTGTTAACTCTGCAGGCTGGAAGTGAAAATATAAAAAAATATATATAAATAAATAATAAATATAATATATAAATAAACTGTATTGGAGTGCAACCTATAGGGATATTGTCTTCCAAGTTGGTAGCTATAGCTCTTATGATTTTTGAGATCTAGAGCTTCTTATGGACAGGCAGATTAATTACTTAATTATTTCATTATTTTATTACAAATTAATCTATTCCTTTCAAAACTTTCTATATCGTCTACCTTCTACTATCATCTCCGCAAAATTAAATTTAAATCCTCCTAAAAAGGTTCACTTTAAACGTTAAAAAAAGGGGAGACCCATTTAAGCAATTGACACTGCCAAATTTGATGATTAATCGATTGAATTTTTGGCTGCTGCACAACACAGGAAGTGAGAACGAATCGAATTGCGGGGAGTGGGCGTGCGAGGAGACACCATGGCGACCATGGCGACAGCGCATTGAAATGGCCACCGAATGATGGTCAGATCGATGAGACAGCTACGTTTACCTGGCCATTAACACGCTGCGAATAAGCCGCTTGATGCCAACTTAATTACACAGCCTCAAAGGCTGCGGTAAGCAAAACAATGATGGCTGTGGGCGGTCGAGGGTGGGGGCGAAGATAGGTGACAGGTGTGGCATTTTACAGGTAATGAAGTTCGGAATGCGCTCAGGCTTCGAGTTCGAGCTGGAGTTGGAGTTGGAGAGAGTATTGTGCAATACGACTGATACGGATAAGCTCCTTTGGCCGCACACACTTGGCCGCGCTAATGGATGAACAGCAGGACAGCAGGAGAGGTGGCAGGTGGCAGGTGGCTGGGTGGCCTGAAAGCAGGTCATTTTAATTAACCCGCTGGCTGCGTTCAATTAATGCGAACAATAAAACAATGGAAAACCAATTTCCGAAGCAATAATGACATGATTACATTCGGAGTTCGAGGTAGTAACTTTTCAAGGAACTTTTTTCGTTACCCTCAAGAGGGGAGTCTTTGACAAGAAGATTAAATAGAAAAGTAAGCATTTTCTTTTTGAAATTAAGGTAACTTTCATTGGATATTAATTAACTTGTTTAATAGAGAATATGTTCTTATATGTTAAGCTATATTTAAGCTATGTCTTGCTTGTTTTTCAATGTTGGTTTTAGTTTATTTTGCTATTCATTAACTATATAAAGATTTGTTGGTTTGTTTTTTATTTTTTACATTTTAATAAAAGTATAATTCCTATTAAAATAAGAGTTTTTAAAAATTTTCCTTAAGACTTTTTCTTAGCTTACATTTTATGAAAGATAAAATTATAAAAATGAATAAATGTATGTGTATTTTTATGCAATATTTACATTCATAAATATTAACCAAAGAATCATGTTTTTAGGGAAAATAAAATAATCAATAGCAATTCATAATAAAGAGCATTTAAAGAATAATATTCGCATCAATAATAATTAAAAATCCTTACAAATTGTAATATTTAAAAATTGGTATACCAATTTCCTGCAATTTAGAAGGGAAATATTAAATAAAGCTCACAAATATCGAAGATATAAAATGAAATAACTGAGAAATTAATGAAAAATTTCATGAAAAATTACTCTTTATCGTTTTCCAATCTCCAAGTGCCTTGTTATGAACTTTTCCCCATAAGTGATGGCCATAATGCAGCTGCTGCTGTAAAGTCGAGCACTTAAATCGAAATGAATTTAAGTGGGATATCTATGGCAGAGCCAACTGCAGGCAAACTGCAGTCAGTGGCACTTGTTTAGTGTTTTTGCCAGCGACCTTGAACTTCCACGTAGCAGCAAGAGCAGCCAGCAGAGAGAGAGGAGCAGTAAGGCGGAAAATAAGGAGAAAATGAGAAGAGCAGGAAACTGTTGCCTACTTTCAGGCGGCTCATAAATTCACACTCTCGCACACCTCTAATCTCTTTGGGCATTATTTTTGCATTTCGGGGATGAAAAATTAAATGATGTATTTGTTTTCCGTGTGAAAATGCAAATAAACACCACAAACAAAGCACCACAAACATTCAAAGCAAAGGGGGAAAAGGAAAAGAGAGGCAGAGAGAGAGAGAGAGAGAGGTGAAAATGAGTAAGGGAAACCGAAAGCAAAAGCAAACAAAGCAATCAATGATAAGCGAGGCAGCGGGCAAAAGACAAACACAAACAGAAAAACAGAGAAGCGCACAAACTGAAATGGAAATAGAAAATCTCTCTGAAAATGTCGCTGATTGAATCGAACTAAAAATAAGGCAGGCAACGCGGCGTATGAGCAATGTGCGTGTGCGTGTATGCGTTAGTGTGCAAATTATTGCCATGCTTTCCGACGCTATGCATGTATGTGTATAAAACCCCATGGATCCTCATCTACATATGTATTTCATTCTTGTTAATAAATTTTCAAATGCCAAAAAGCTGAGAAAGATGAGAAAATAATTTCTGACAGCCTTTCTCGTGGGTGTCGACGTCGTAGTCGGCCAGGTGACATTTTCACGCTATATGTTTTCCCCCCGCCCTGCCACGGATTTTCACGCCTTTTCTCTCGCTTTTTTTTTACATAATCAGCACGGCTATTGAAAGCAATGAAGAGCTCATCTCCATTTGAATGGGAGGCCAGGGACTTGCACACACTCACTCGCTTTGATTTCTTCTATTTGCCGATGTTTCGCGTAACTCTTGCAAATTTATTCGCATGCCTCGGCGGCGGCGTTAAAGGACTTTCACTTGGACTTCACTTTCAATCAAGATTTCAGGATTTTTGAGATATATCTATAAATATGTATTTCATCCAGCACTCGCGCCACGTTTACTGGTGCTCCTGGCGGCACCCTCACGCACAGCGCGACAGGTGAAAGATCTACGAGGGGATCTCTCTACCTTCCTATATATATACACACACTATATTTATATACATATATACAGATATCGAACTGGGCGGCTATATAGGTATTAGATCGATCGCGCACGTCCACTCGCGAGCGTGCCAGAAATGAAAATGAATGTTTGCTCTGCTCGCAGCCACAGTCGCTTGATGATCAGCCGTTCTTGAGGTGAAATTTTATAAATATAACCTGAGGCAACAACAACAACAACAACAACAGCCACAAGACAAAATATTTCTGTGTCTTCTTCCCACTTTCACGTCGGACTTTTCCTCTTGTTTTTTCTCAGCTTCACCCGACCCCAACGAACCTGTGTATATCAATGTATAATTCTATATAATATCTTATATATACATATATTCCCCATAATTCGCTGTAAGAATTCCGCTTTTACAATGTCGCGTTAAGAGACCAAGAGCAATCTTATATGCATATATATGGTTAAGTATGTACGATTACCTGTTATTGTTTTGACTTATTCCGCAGTTTCTTTGCTGAGAATTTCACTTTTCCTGCGTCCAGAAAAAGAAAAGCCAAGGAAAACAGATCAGTGCCCACGCATTTATCTTTAAGTATGATTCATTTGTTCAGTTCTTAAATATTTATAGAAAAAGAATGGATGTGGAAGGCGAAGGCCTTTATTGATACTTATATAGGAAAAGGAAATTGATGTCTTAACAAATATGGCAAGAGCTTTATATACTTATTGGACGGAAGCCCGATTAAGCAATCAGACAAAGGAAATTTATTAAGCAAAAAATAAAAGCAAAGGAAGTGTTATTTAATTAATTTCATAACCAAACGTATTTGGGGTTTCATTTATGGCCCATAAATGAATATAAATATAAATTAAATCCAGCCAACAGTATTTAATAAATGTTTAATTAATTAACATGTTTATGTGGCCCCCCCCGAAATCCTTTATTTATCAACTGCAAATATACGCAGACAGCAAATGTTTATGGAAACCAAACCACCCCAATGTGAGCTCTTTAATTTATTAATATTTTCCCTTCTCCCATGTACTACATGCTTAGCATGCTATGAATAGCATCATTCCTCTCTGTCACCACTTTCTATATAATTGGTCTGCATTTTGCCTTTTCTCGCCAGACATTTGGTCTTTTGTCTGGCCATTGCATGTCGTCTCCCATGGCAGTCAGTCGCCTGCCTGCCTGTCAATCGACTGATGAATTGAGTTTGCCTCGTTTTCCGCTAAAACAAAAGCCATAGCCAAGCTATATAGCCATAGCCACAACCGCAGCCGAAAACAAAAACAAAACGAAATAATAATTGCGATTTATGAGCGGGACCAAAACAAAGATGTCAACGCGTTATGCCAAGGCAGCTCCAAGTTGTTGACGGACTCTAGGTCAGTCCCCATTAACATCGCCACAGCGAACGCGCAGCTATATCCTGAAGAACACGGAGAAAAAATATATGAAATGGAGCTTTGTATTTATTAAAATTTATGTGTTAAAATGTTGAACAAAAAAACAAAAAAAAAGGTAGGTAGATTTTCCATCGTTTATATATAAGCTTATATAGTATAGTCGTAGTTGTACAACTGAGAGATTAGTTTTCATACAAACGGATGAACGGACCAGCGGACAGACGGACAAACGGACATACGGACAAACGGACAGACGGACAAACGGACAAACGGATGAACGGACAAGCGTACAAAGGGACAAACGGACAGAAGAACGAACAGGCTAACGAAAGGAAGGTCTCTTATTCTAAAGATAATAATATTATGATATTATAATAAATATTCTTTATTTTTTTAAGCCCTATATTTCTCCCAGTGCAACATTCTCGCTTTTCATCGCCAGGTTTCTGCGCAGTTGTTGCTTTTCTTCGCTTAATTGGAATTGCGTATCGCCGGCGAATGCATTGTGAATGCAATGGTTTTCTCGGTTCTCGGCTCTCGGTTTCTCGATTCTCCATTCTCTGGCGACAATTTGTATCGCCCGAGCGGAGCAGCACTTCCATTAGGAGGAGCCTGAATAGTCGAAAGCGTCTCATTAGGCCCGAGCATGATTAATTAGAATTGATGGATGGCCAATTGACAGATGGCATAACGAGCCGAGCAGCCGGGAGCAAGGATACATTATTGATGGACATGTGTGCATGCAGGGAATCCGGAGCTTTTGGAAGAGCCACTTGAAAAGGGGACACTCGGCATTGCCAGCCAGCAGCGCCTTGGCTAATTGCCCCAAAAGGAAGCAGCGGGCAAGGTGGAAACTGGGTAGCGGAGGCCCAAATACCGAGAGAGAGAGAGAGGAGCCAACGTGGTAAAGTGGCAATAATAACGAATTAGCAAACAATTTCAAGTATTAGCCAAGCACAACTAACTAAGAGGGTGGTCATGAGAGTTGCCAGTTGATTGATATATCAGAGGAAAGCTTAATGGCAATTTATTGAGTTATTTTGTAGCTAAGAAATCGATTTAAGGTGCTAAAAAGGATAAGAATAACTTATCTAAAGCTTGGTAGCTGCTTTAGTTGGTGGTAATATTAGAAAACACGTTAAATTGGCTAACTGAAATTCTAATTAACAAATACTGGATGCATTTCACTGGAAACTTTTATCAAAACGGACAAAAGTGAAATTCAGAGTAATCAAAATCAAAGTTAGAAGGTTGATTGCATTTCCCAGAAGGAGAATTAATTTCATTTGCACCAAGGTTCATTAAAGTTCACAGATATCATTGAGGAAAAATGAGCACTTCTTGGAAATTTGTACACAAGGAATATAAATACAGCATAAAGAAATGTATTTAAAGGAAAGTTATTACAAGGAAATATTTCATGAGCATCAGTTCAATGATTTTTATTGAAAGTCTCTTAAAATTAAAAATGTTTAACCAAAGGACATGGTTTAAATATATATTTCAGCTTGTTATATATTTATCCTCTACATAAATTATTTTCCTGTATGAAAGTAACAAGAAATAATTACAAAATGAAAAGCTTATCTAAAGAAATACATTCTATAAATACTTTAACAAGAAATAATGGTTCCTTTATATTCTTACTATTTTTTACCACTCTCCTTTAAGCCCGTAATCTTTACTTCAACCTACAATATCCTTCCGGCTTCCTAAGTGATATTTCCTGCTACGTTTTTTTTTCTCAGAAACTGCCTAAGCACACCTCCCCAAAGGCATAACCCACAACGGCGACGCCTGGATGGGGCACAACACCGAAAACAAACTATTTCCAGTCAGACAAATGGCGTTAAGCACATAATAACCAATTTCTCTAAATACGGCCATAATTATGAACGCCTACACCCGCACATACGCCCGCACACACACACACACACACACAAACTCTATTCCGCCAACACACACAAAAGGATCCTTGTGAAGTGTGGCTGCCTTTCTTGCTGTTGCTGTTTCCCTACTTCATTTGGGCGCGCTTGTTCCCGCGAACTTAGTTTGGCCCAAAAAAAAGAGGCTAAAGAAAAAGTGAAAGTGAATGCGAAAGTGAATACGAAAGTGAAAGTGAGAGCGGCGCAAAGTTGGCAAGTGTGGGCAGGGGCAAGGGCAAGGATTTATCGTAATTAGGCATGCATGAGCATATGCTGTCGTCTAAGCTCAAGGATGCCTCTCATCCTACGAAGGGGAATTACACGGAGATCAAATTCGGTGACTTTTCGCAAAAGGAGAAATATTTAAAAACCATTTTTGAACGCAAAAATACCTAATTATTCGATATAAAATTACTTTATTTATTTTTATTTCCTTTTTGTATTACTTAACATCTTTAACATCTAAAAAATAATATCTGGTTTTATTTTAATAAATTGTAATAACAATAATTATATGATAAATTAAAGCAATTGCCAAATATCTATTATAAATATAATTTAGAGGCTTCAAAATATTTAATTTAAACTGCTTAATGATAATATTGCCTTAAAATTTTTCATTATAGGGAAGATACATTATTTATATCATGAAATAATTTGCCAAATAAATTATATTAAAAAAAAACAAGTAAGAAAAGTAACTTCGGGCGGAACCGAAGTTTATATACCCTTGCAGATAATTTGTTACTTATTATAAAAGATTTTGAT